>OZ010576.1:69163408-69188408 GCA_963932145.1 Acanthosepion lycidas
CATGAGACCTCTTATGTAGCGTGTTGGAATCATATTTTTAAATAAATAATTATATTTATGCTCAACTTTTGTATCGAGCACTATTTTTTTAAAATAATAACAAAAATACTAAAGAACTTTGGATTACTTACCTAACCAGTTCTTTCCCATTTTCTATATATTTTCACACACACACATATATATATATATATATATATATATGGCCTGACGATTGCATATAGCATGAAACAGACTGCCGCATCTAAGTGTTGACTTCTATGTTCACTTTTATATTTATATAATTTGACCCAAATAAATAAACTGTTGTGGTAGGATCCACCTAATTTGCATAGTGGAGTACCGACCATATAAATATGGTTGGTACCGGGGAGGAATCAAGAGATTCAACCAGAGACTCTGCCCGACTGCGACTCAGTCAACACATTCTCCAGGAACGGTCTTCCCAGGAATATACAAAAGACTATATGGAAATATTGTGTACACTTTCTTGTTTCAATACATTTTGTTCTAAGTACATTTTGTGTTGCATTATTATTCCATGCATTAGTCAAGTTTCAACATAAACAAACGACTTCCGGTAAAATAACTGCCATAATAGAATACCCACAATGCACCACTAACCCGTATATATATAAATAGCCGAGAAAAATAACAGCATATGTGGCCTGACGATTGCATATAGCATGAAACAGACTGTCACCTCTAAGTGTTGACCTCTATGTTCACTTTTATATTTACACACGCTCTATCTCTGATATTGAGCACTTTATTCCATAAATATAGCACACCTTAAGACTATATTTCTTATATATATATATATATATATATATATATATATATATATATATATATAGGACAATGTTGGTGCACAACAACATATATATATATATATATATATATATATATATATATATATATATGTTGTTGTGCACCAACATTGTCCTACTCCGAAGCAATTCCGTGGTGAGAAACAAAAACCACCAGTCTACAAATTTCCAGAGAGACCATTGAAAGTAGAAGACAAACACCTGAACTATGTAAAGTCTTTCACCTATCTTGGTAGCAAAGTCAATTACAGTGGACCTTTAGATGATGAAATCATGCATCGGATTGCTAAGGCTACCAGTGCTTACGGCAAACTTCGCCATCGCTTGTGGAATGTGCGTGGTATTCGACTGGATACGAAAATTCTGGTTTACAGAACTGTTGTACTTGCCATCCTTTTGTATGGCTCAGAGTCGTGGACTCCATACAGATATCATATACGCCAGCTAGATGTTTTCCATAAAAGTTGTCTGCGTGCAATCTGTGGAGTTAAGCTTCAAGATAGGACATCTAACGTCGACCTGTTTAACAGGTGTAATATTGGAGGAATCGAGACTTTTCTCATACAGTCTCAGTTACAGTGGACTGGTCATGTCTTGAGAATGTCTAATGACAGGATACTCCAAGATCCTAATGTACAGCTAGTTAGATCAAGAATGTAGGACGCCCATGGCTGAAAAGCAACTTTCAGCAGTCAATATACCACATAACACCCTTGAGCGCTTAACCTTGGAGCGGGTAGAATTGAGATCAACGTGTTTTAGTGGACTCGGCAATTTTCAATCTGCTTGTCTGAATCATCTTCAAGAAGCGAGAGCAAAATCTAAAAGGTCAATGAATCTAAGAGTGATCTCATCTCACAATCCTCACACTTGCTCCATATGTGGCTTCCTTTGTAAATCACTAGCGGGTCTTAAATGCCACTTAATATTATCGCACAAAATTTCATATCTGAATCAATAAGCTGTCAGATCCTCATACGTCGTTGCCTGGGTTTATTCAAAATAAGATCACGAACCTCATCCAATCTGTAAAGTTAAAATAAAGAAGATTTTTCTTTAGTGCCTCTTATCTATATGGCGAAAAATTATAATGACATGAAGTGAAAACATTTGTAACAGGAGAAGGTTGTTTTTTACAGAAGCACAGAAGAAATAAAAAAAATTAATCGCAATCGATCTTTGAAAATTGTTGAGGAAAAATGTTTTGTTGACAACTTTTGCTCAAATTACATAGAATGAACAACATGCATTGGAAGGGAAAGAAATTCAACAAAGACTTCTCCTAGCAGCCGTGCCAAGGCTGAAAACCAACGTTCACAAAGACTGTATAGAATTGCTTCAACAACTGCAGCCGCAAGAGCCTTGAAAACTCAAGAAGAACATACAATAACTGGGGTCCCAACTTTTAGGGTCAATCTATGAGGCGGTAGTCCAGGTGGGTCTAATGAATTAAGAAATTCAGTTGGATAATTCACCACCTGATCTGGATCTGGGATTGTGTCAATGGACTTGTATGTCTGAAATTTGCCAGGGATATATTGTAGCAATTTGTCATTAATCTTACAGATTGTGTTATTCTAAGCCAATATTGCTCTTTTGCATAGCCAAATTTGGTTGAGATAATTTACTTTTTAATTAGGAAATACGCTTGCAATGAGATCATCTATTGTGTTGACTAAATTACAAATTGGTTAAATATTTACCTCTCCATCGGGATCAACAGGCATCTTGCCTTCACCAATCGCCAAAATATCAGCAGAAAACTGTCCTGATAACTGATCACCATATAAATGAGCTCGCATATTGATGGTGAGATTTAATGTTTGTGTTAAAGGCCAAAGGGGAGATGACTTAAGACAGGCCTTGACTGCATCTGCTCGTGTTCCTTTGGGAATGACTGTAAGAGTCTGCCTAAAGTCCCCAGAGAGAAGCAGAATTATACCGCCCATTGGTTCCGAAGAATTGTGTATGTCTTGGAGGGATCTATTGAGTGTTTCAAGAGCTCCACTATGGGCCATGGTGCATTCGTCCCAAACAATCAGATGGCACCTTTTTTAGCAGCTCTGCTTTATCTGAGATCCTGCTGATACTGGAAGTGCGTGTATCAGAATGGGCCATATTCATTGGTAGCTTGAAAGTTGAGTGGGCAGTCCTGCCACCAGGCAGCAGTGTTGCAGCGATGCCAGAGGATGCCACTGCTAATGCAATCTTCTCTTGTTGTCTGACTTTAGCGAGAAGAGGTTTTGTGACGAAGGTTTTACCCGTTCCTCCAGGTGCATCCAGGTAGAAGGTGTCCCCCGCTTTCGATTTTGAACACTTGTACAAATGGTTTCATAAGCTCGCTTCTGTTCAGGATGCAATTTCGGCTCATTTTCATTGATATAATTGGTAAGACGATTTATGTCATAGGATGTTTCCCGTATAATATCAGTTGGACGTTTATTGGAGTCCTGTTGATTTTAGGAAGTCCATATGAGGAGAGTGTACTCCCGCCCATTGAAATAACCGTATTTTCTATATCAATTATTGCCTGATTGAATATTGCATCGCTGAAGCTGACCTCCATGTCTGGAACCTGTAGCTGAGCTCGATGTCTGAAATCATCTGATAGATCATTTCTGAAGTTAATCCAAAGGGCCACTTACTTCGCATGTCTGCAATAAAACAGCATTTTTGCTGTTTTAATTCGCAGATTTCTTTGACACTGTGATACGGCTGCTTCAGCCATGGTTGCCTCTCATTGTGCATCATTTTCCAGCAGTCCATATTTATGGCAGGCGTCTCTGAATGTTCTACACAATTGCCCTTCGAATGTCTTTAAATCCTGGAAACATCTTGGTCCTCTCACCTCGTGAAGTAAGAGACGAAGATAGAAGCATTCTTGTTGGCTAGGATTTCACACGAGGGAAGCCTTTAACATCTTGTCCTGTCTTTCTTCGTGTCCATTTATTACTATTCCATCTATAGTACGACAGAACTTCAGGGTAAAGGAGGGTGCGAGCAAAATCATCAAACTGACAAAGTTTAAAAAAGGCAGTCAAAGTCGTGTCTCTTGGTTCGCGGGCCATCTGAACTGCATTTTCATTACTGAAGTAAACCTCATCGCACCTGTTCTCTCTAAGAAGGTTAAATGTAGCTTTGTTCGCATACTTACTCGATTTCACAGAGTTACAAAATTGAACGTTGATATGCGCGTTGAATGTTTTTATCAAAAGCGGGCAGTATGGCACAACCAATCTATTGTCAATTTCGTTTTTTCCCACTATAGTTGTGACTCCTCCGTCTTCTGGTTTCCGCCGTCTATACAAAGGATAACCATCGGTGCCGGTCTGTGTTTCGCGGATAAAGGCCACGTTTTGCCATTCTATGGTGTACATATCGCACTTTACAGCTCCAAAAACCTGATCCTTCGTGACCAAATCCATTAATTTGACTAACTTTAAACGGAAAACTCATGCCATTAGATCATGCCTATCTTTAGCCTTTTGACCCGGGAATAGTTAATTCTGAATTTACTTCCATGTAGAATTGCAAGTAAATGTTATGACGAAGTCTGGCCTACCGTAATGCCTTCCATATTTCATCGCATCCTGAGTTCGCTCATGCATATATCGAGGACCACCAGTGAAAGTTGCTGGTAAGATGCAGACTTTACCAATGTTTTGGGATCTACATCATTGTTAATGCCATCTCGTAGATAGTGTAACTATCTGAGCGCAGTTTTTTCTGATTCAATCTAATGTATCTCTCAGAGTCCATTTTAGCACACATATCAACTGCGAATTGATGAAACATCTTGTGAACGATGAATGTGGTTAAAAGAGTTTTCTCTTGTCATAAAGTAGAATGAATAGAAGTGCATGCACGGGACCATTTTGAGGTTTTGTTGTAGACCACAATTATTATTACTGTGTTGACGGATTCCGATATGGTATCCATCCTTACCGTTTACGAAGAGTAATGGGTACTGCAGCGCGTCATAAGATCGGTGGGTTTCATTGATGCGATGAAGAAATTGTGGCTCCTCGTTTACCATAGGTTGCATGGAGCCAATTCTATGATATACTTGCCCTTGTACTTTAAAAGTAGGCATAAATCCACACTCTGTAATAATATTGGCCCCAAAATAAGTCATCTGAAAAGCACAATTATACTTTCTAATATTGCGTAGGAAAGGATTAGATCTAACAGTGGTACCAGTTAATAGCATTTTCATTGGCTGGTGTGGATCTTCAATGATAGTTAACGCGGAAGTGCCGTTTGAGCAGCACATGCTATTAATTTTCCCTACCCAAATTTTAGCTCTGCAGTGCGAACAGACAATCGACATACTGTCAAGCTGAACATCAGGGTGGTTCGAATAATTAGCACGAGGGTCATAATAGAATGCTACCATTGACCATATTTGACTACGGGGTCTTGAAATCCTCTGTTGGGCAGCCAATCTTTGCACATTATTTTCCAAACGATCTTGGCGATCCTCAACAGACTCCAAGCTGTTCTAGAGGAATTCCTGCTCTGTCGTCTCGTACGCTGTCCAAATCTTTTGCTGTTGCAGTTGCCGAAGTATTTCTAGACAATCATTGTGAACGTTGATCCCACATTCTCCGTACGTCTGGTAGCAGCAGTAGTTGCTGAATTTCGTATCTGCCTAGCAATACGCTGTTGCTCGCTCTCAGAAATTCGAGCAGCAGCATTTCTAGTAGCATTTCTTACATATCGAATTGTTCTTTGCTCCTCACTTTCGACAGTTCGAGTGGCAGCAGTTCGAGAAGCATTTCTTACATTTCGAATTGTTCTTTGCTCCTCAGTTTCGACAGCTTGAGTAGCACAGTTCTGGCAGCGTTCCTTCCTCGTCTAGTTAACCGTTGCTCATTAGTTTCTGCTGACATTGCATTAGCTGTACGAATAGCATTGTGTGTCAGTCCAATTTGAGTTTGGCTGTAGTAGTAGCACATCCAAGTGAAGGATTTAGCTTTCTTGGTATTACTGTCAGGCTGTAGTTGGAGGAGTTTGGCTAAGCTTTTTGAATAACAATGAAGTAATCAATTAAAAAGCAAGAATATTATACACGTTAATAGAAATATAGCCACAATAAATTAAATGCAAGTTTATAAGGGAGACCACGAGAACGTGGTAAACAATTATAAGCAAGCATGTAAAGTTAGGATTTATCTAAAAATAGACTACCAAAAAAACGTTCTAGTGATAAAATTAAAAATTAACATTCAGCTAGAATCCTACTCACTATGACCGTTAAAATGTACACGATAAGTTTAGCATAATTATAAATTAATCGAAAGAGAGTCTTTACATTATTATAAGTGCATTTTTCAGAATAAACCTCTCAAAATTTTAGGGCTCAAGTTTCCAAATATATGAGTTAGTAAGCATTATTTAAACGCTGATAAATACATACTTAAAAATTGACATTTACGCTTAAAACTTTTAATAATATGATTTTCATAAATTTAAATTTAAAGTATCAAAAATTTAGATTATACATTACTTTTTTTTACTGGATGACAACTTTGATGCGAATGAGATTTTTTGCATTTATTTCATCACATAGCACTAATGAACACTACACGTGAAGCAAAATCGATAGTACGCAATACATAACTCGATCGGTCTTGCACGTGGAGCAAAATCAATTGTACACACTACACATCTCTACCGATCTCGCACACGCGTCTTATATCTACGTGCACTTCTCTCATCGGTGCACACTTTCGTTTGCACTTATTCTTTTATTTCTTAAGGAAGGATATAATTTTTGCCGTCAAGTTAATGCAAACGGAACTATTTCAGTACCAAAATGGAAAATCCATGGAAAAAAATGATATTTTTCATAATGTATTTATGACACACGGGGGGTCAGTTTTGATTTTGAGTTGATCGATCTAAACACAAATTATGTGCAATTATATTTCATCGGAATGTTGCTAACCACTACAATTGAAAGACTAATAGGGCAGTAAGGTGTTCATGGGTTATCTTGGGGGCCCCTTATGTAGTTTTCAAAATCTGATAATTGTTTTTGATTCATTTTAAGATTGTAACATACATGTAAAATTCCGTCGAAATCGAAGGAATTTGAAAATTTGGGGGTTCCTTTGGTTCACCCTAGGGGTCCCAAATTTCAAGCCAAAGGACAGGTTTAAGACTAATATTAATTGAAATAATTAAACACATCTTTTTGAAGTTTTCTATTTAATCGACTTTATGGCCAAGGCTGTAGACTTAATTGAAAATTTCGGGGTTCCCTGCTGGTCCCCTAACTCGTGGGGGTCCCAGAGTTAATTTTCAGTGACTTCCCGGTGACTACTTCAGTTACTTGATATAATCTCAATATGTACTGAAATTTTCGTTAAAATTGGGGAATACTGCTACAAAATATACTTGAAAAGCAATTGAGGCATCAAGGGGTTTATAGGGTCGTCCTGGGGGCCCCCCTCATGCATTTTTAATAATCTGACAGCCCATTTCTATCGTATTGTAAGAGTGTAATAAACATGCAAAATTTCATCAAAATCGAAGCAATTTGAATTTTGGAGGTCCTTTGGGTCCCAGTGTGGAGAGAAACGAAAATCAATATAGCGTATAATAAGCGTGACATTAAATTGCATAGACTTATAAAGTTTTATTAAAATCTGCCTTAGAATTTAAACTTCATATACATACATATATATATATATATATATATATATATATTGGTATATATATATATATATATATATATATATATATATATATATATATATTCATATATATTTCATTAAATAATATAGACAAGTGTTGCCTATTTATTTTATGTAAATTCTTTTCATAACGTGTGATAAAATGAAAAAATGCTACCTAAATACACGCAATATATATATATATATATATATATATATATATATATATATATATATATATATATATATATATGCATACATATATTGAAGTCTGTGGAATTAATAAGCGAATGCAAACTATTAAATTATTACTTACATGGGCAAAGATATATAGATAAAAAAGGGTTTAATAGATAAAAGTTAAGCGGTGTAACATAGGAAAACAAATATTTGTCAATGAACATATATCGGTTGTCCTTCGAATCCGAAGATGACTTGTTGTATCTGCCTCTCATCTGTGAACTCGGAAGCTGGAAGTGCAGAATATGGAACAATTGCGAAACTGAAAGTCCGTTGTTGTAATCACTGCTGTTGATCTCTGGCAGAGGTGATCTTCTGGCGTCGAGCATCCTAGAAAGTGATAGCAGCATCATGAATTGCTATTCGCCACCGTGGTTGATCACTGGCATGCTCTTCTAGTTCTTTGTGTTCGAGCTTGCACTCCTGAAGATTTGCTTTCAGTGTCTTTGTACCGCTTCTTTGGACGGCCTTGGTTTCTCTTGCCGTGCGGGAGCTCTCCGTATAGCAGACATCTTGGCAAGTGCTGCTCATCCATGTGGATGAGATACCCCACCCATCCGAGTTCGGCCTTAATGAGAATGGAATCAATGCTTGAGGAGTGAGAACGATCCAGGATTTCAAGTTTGATAATGCGTATCTGCCAGCCAAATCTGAGTATGGAATGGAGATCTTGCATGTGGAAGTTCTCCAGCTTCTTGATGTGTATGCGGTACAGTGTCCAAGACTCACAACCATATAGGAGGGAGGGAAAAACCACTACATTGTACACTCTTAGCTTTGTTGTCTGCTGAATGTTGTGTTAACTGAGCAGTCTGTTGCTAAGTCTTCCTAATGCCTGACTTGCTTTGGTGATTCTGCCATCAATTTCTTTGCCCAAGGGGCCGTCACGAGAGACGGTACTTCCCATGTGTTTGAAATGCTCAACATTGGCAAGCTGTGTGTCATTGATGACGATGGTCGGTGTTGAGGTGTTTGTGTTTGCTGTGGGTTGATGAAGCACCTCAGTCTTGCTGAGACTGATTGTCAGGCCAAAGAGCTTGGAGGCGTCAGAGAAGCGGCCCAGCATCAGCTGCATATCAGACTCTGCATGATCCTGGACAGCGTGGGACAGCACGCAGGCGAAGAAAACGTTGAATGGGACCGGGGCTATGACACAGCCCTGCTTTACGCCGTTGCTGATCTCGAAAGTGTCCGTCACGTTACCACTGGAGAAGACCTGGCCAGTCATGCCGTCATGGAAGAGCCTAATCATTGTCACGAACTTCGGTGGGCATCCGATGCGCTCAAGGACTGTCCAAATTGCTTCCCTGTTGATCGTGTCAAAAGCCTTGGTTAGGTCAATGAAAGCAGATTATAGAGGCATGTTTTGATCGATGTACTTCTGAAGTTGTCTCATGGCAAAAATCATATCAGCAGTACTTCTGTCTGGCCTGAAGCAGCAATGCGCCTCAGAGGTTTTCCTCGGAGACTGTAATGACCCTGGCGAAGATCTTTCCAGCGACGGAGAGAAGGACATCACAGGAGTCATCCGGCATCTCCTCTTCCACCTCCTCCGCCCAGATACTCCGCAGGACACAATGAAAGACCCCTATCAGGGGTGTGCAATCTGAAGACAGCAGAGGAGAGCAGTCTGATGCAGAGGGACCGAAGACTGTGAGCTGAAGAATTTCTTGGTATTGTGAGTATCAGTGTAGTAATAAACCTCAGCCGCTTTGTCTTGCCACCACTGGTCTAGCATCGTGCGTAGATCGGACTGCACTTTGGCTTGGAGAGTCTTGAATCTGTCACATTTGGAGACGGAAGATGGGTCATTCTGCCACTCGATGTAAGATTTGTTCTTCGCATGGAGGGCTGCCTTGATCTTCTCATTGTTCTAGTCAAACCAGTCTTCACAAGTTCTAATCTTTGCCCCAAGAATCTCCCTAGCAGTATCAGTGACGGTGTTCTCCAGCTGTCTGCGGGAGTCAGACCGTCTCAGAGCTTTTCGTAAAGCAGCTGCTGAAACTGGGAAAGGCAGGTCTGGTCTTTCAGTCTAATGTTGTAGGAAATCCTAACAGTTTGGGGTCGGTTTCTGTGACGCGGTGGTATGTGCAGCGTTAGTATGTCCCTAACCAGCCTGTCAGCACCACTCATGGCGCGAGTGACACGAACAATGTTGAAATCAATCACGTTTTGACCTCGGTTGCATCCAGGTGTCTTTATTTATCAGCCATCCTGGACAAAGTGTTGATAATGCAGAGGCCGTGTTCTGCACAGTTGCCGAGGAGGAGCAGGCCATTGACACTAACCTTGTCTACTCCATGTCTGCTTAGAAAGCCTTCCCAGACGTTGCAGTCTCTTCCTACTCTGGCATTGAAATGTCCAAGGATGACGAGTTTGTCATTCTGTTTGACTTGATAACCTGATCAAGATGTTCATAGAACGACTCTTTGGCGTCGTCTGGGTTCGCACTGATGACCGTGAACTTAAAGAGGGGAATACGAAGTTTCATGAGGCGTTCATTGATTCCACTTGGGAGAACTACTATGCTTTTAATCAGAGCTTTTCTGATTGCAAATACTACGCCAGTAATCCTGTTTTCAACTTGAAATTTTCCTTTCCAGACGAAGATGTATCCACCCACTTCTTCTCTTAAGGAACCTTCACCGTCAAGCCGAGTTTCGCAGCAATGTCTATTCGGTATCGCTGGAGTTCTTTTGCGACAAGCGCTGTTCTGCTTTCTGGTCTCGACGTACTGGCTCTATCCAGTAGTGTTCGAACATTCCAGACTCCCAAAATGAAATTCTTGTGATTTTTTCTTTTGCATTTTTCGACCGCAATGAGGATGATTCTGTCAACCGCTGTAAACTGACCAGACAAAAAAAAGGGCAAAAATTTGTTTGGGGCATCTTTTCAAGCCCCCTCCCCCATGTGAGGGTGGGAAGTGCTGTCCTAAGGAGGCTGCCCAATCGCCCACGGGTGCTGCCGGACCATCCTGTTGCCCTTGGATTCAGGAAAGAAATGACCACTTGCTCATGGACTACCTACGTGGAGAATTGTGACTACAACCGCCAGTGGTCACCTCCACCTGTTGCTTCGCCTCGTGCCCATCGCTGCAGAACTTGAGGGGTATACGTTGATAAATCAGTGATGAGTTGATGATGAGTAATGAATAATGAGTTGGATAACGGACCTGTGCGTTAGGATATTATAGTGAGATCATTGTACGGCAGCAATCCCACTCTCTCGGCCTGGGAATTCTTGATTCAGTGGTACGGGGAGCCGTTACGACGGGAAATGGTAGTCTACTGCAGATGACCAGGACTTCTTTAGGTGTCAGGTCCCTGCTCTAGGGTGCTCCACATCACTACCTGCCACCGCTTTCACAACCGTTGGATCCACATGTGATCCCTTCCGCTTGTTTCGCCGGTAGTCAGTCTTCACATGAAGTAGGGCTGACAGAGCCCAAGCCTAACTCACCAGGGGTTGCAGACCTGGTTTGGCCAGTCAGCCAAAGCCGTTGCCCGGGGGTCGCCGCTGTTGCATGTGACAGCTGCCAGAGAGGTGACGACCAGTGGCAGTCGAACTGCCTTAAAATGACGTGCTGAAATTACTACCTCTCCCTAACACCGCATAACCCCAAAGAACAAAGCAAAGGAAAAAGACAAACCTATACAAATGGGCAGACAAAATATATACGGAAAAAAGGCCCCGCCAAATTCAAATGGCCACTACAAAATACAACATGGAAAATAAAACCAGCGTATGTATAGACAAGAAAACATATTGACACAAATATATAAAAATACCTCATGTATACTCATATACGCATGAGTACACTTGAAAATATACACTGGCACAAAAATATAAATAAATGCACACATATTAGATATATATGTGTGTGTGTGTGCGTGTATCTGTTTATATATATACACATATATATATATATAAATATATGTATATATATATATATATATATATATATATATATATATTTAAATATATATACATATATATGTAAATATATATATACATATATATGTAAATATATATATACACATATATATGTATGTGTATATACATATATATACATATATATGTATATGTATATAGATAGATATATGTATATATGTGTATATATAGATATATATGTATATATAGATATATATACATATATATATATATATATATATATATATATATATATATATATATGCATGTATATCTATAGCTATGTATATCCGACGCAATGAGAACGAAAATAATATATAACTTCTAACGTTCACAGCATTAATTCAAAAGAGGGCTCAATGCCGATAGTAGAACAATAATTATTTATTATAATTTTATCATATAGACAAAAACAATTTACTCACTACAAAGATGCAACTTTGTTTCGGTGCATTTCAATTGCAACTCGACTGGTGAGAACCAAAAATGGTTATGAACAATTCTGCTTGTAAGCAAGCCATATGTGAAACGTCACTTACTTTTTTCCATTTGTTTGAGAGAAAAAAATACATAAAGCTAAAAGGTGACGGAGTGAAACAATAGTGCTTGTTGATAGCAGTTTGGTGAAGAATGGGTGAGGTGTTAAATGATGGTCAGACTGGAAAGATTTCTTGTCGATAACAACGGTTAAAAGTTTAGGGACGCCATTCTCCTAAGAGAGAAGGGTAGGGGAGTAAAGGTCCTGAATAGAAGATAGTAATACGATGAAAGAGGTAGCAGGGATAAACTCTAACGATAGTTATAGTAGTAATTATGAATGTTTTGGTTTGTTTTTTCGTTTGTATTGTTTTTTTTGTTTTGTTTTTTGTTTTTTTGTTTTTTGTTTTTTGTTATTTAAAAAAAAGCTAATGCTGAATTGCATATATTTAGAGTTGGTGTTATCACTACTAATTTTTAATCAATGAGAGTGTTTTGTAAGTTAAGAATTTTAGAGTTGTTGTTTTCTTCTTTGTATGTTGAATATATAAGTTATTCGAGTTTTAAAAAAGTAAAAAATTAAAAAAACAGTTTTGATTTAGAAAATAAATATAAGTAGGAAAGTATCTAAAAGTATGGGATATTAATATAACATTTATAATCAAGTTTTAACTTATTGTCGGACTGTATAACGTGTGGAATAAGTATGGGTGTAAAACAATTTATCTGAAAGTATTACTAGTAATATATATGCACAAAAACATTTTAAGAATCATAATCTAAGATAAATTAGTGGAGAAGTATATAAGAGGGTAGGAATATATCAAAGGAGGTGAGTTATAATTTTAAACGTTTAGAGTTATGAATTTAAGAATTTAGCAAGATTGTAATGTTAGATCATTAATATGTCTACAAAAAACAGTGGTTTCATATGTTTGATTTAATAATTGGGTGTTGTTTCAAAAGTTCAATAATATCTATTTTCTCCTGCGAACATAAAAAACAAGGTTCGTTCAAAGATTTGCAAGTTCTGGTTTGTTTTAGGATTTTCCATTTAACCTTAGGTGTTTTTTTTTTTCTTTTTCCTTCAGTTTCCAAAAATATTTCGAAAGTGATGTCATATCGCGTTTGCCTGAATTTGTAAAGAAGGATATGTGATTGTAATATCGATCCTTAAAAGGTCTGTTAGTTGATCCCATGTACAATTCCTGGAGTACACATTTAGTGAGATATAGCATATATACACTATGGATTTCGTTAGGCACCTGTTTGATAATGGACATTGATCGGGGATTCTGCAATTACATAGCACTTTTACTTAGGGTATATTAGAATTTGGGTTTGGGTTGCGTTTATTATCGTTATGAAGTTTCAGTATTCTATTGTTGTATGATTTAATAATTTTATCTAGATTCCTAGAACAGCTATAACTAATTTTTAGGGTATTACGGTTGAAGATTTGACTTAATTTACTCCTCGTAGGAAAGTGGTTGTTAATTAGATTTAAGAATTTGTGTCCTAATTTTGTACGAATTTTGCTGAAGGAAGGTGTATACCAAATTATTCTCCTTCCTCTATTGTTTTTTTTTTTTTTTTTTTTTTTTTGGAGTAACTACAATTTTCTCTATATTTAATTTCAAGTCAGGTAAATCCCTATATTATTTAAACTAATTTCATTATGGGCAGTGAGATTGTATAAAATAAATAGTACGACCAAGACTGTTGACTCACCTGATTTTTTATCCATTGTTCGTTGTTGTGGTTTATAATTGATTTTCTGTAATTAGAGATATCGGAGTAAAACTTGGCAAACTCCAAAGCCGTTTCGAAAAGATTTTTAGATATGTACGGACAGAAGTCCACGATGTTAAATTGGATCAAAGTACTGTTGTTTTTGTTATTGAGGATTTTAAACCAGTCAATCAATTCTGTAGTCCGACTCACTGGATGAGGCCGAGCTGGCTCTAAATCTGTACATGTTTCAGGATCGTTTTGGGAATACTCTTGATTTCACATTTGGTAGAATTGATAATCGTTGTAGGTAGTTTGATTAGGAAACAGGTTTATGGTATATGAGTAGAATGTAAACTTCCCTATTCGAAAGTTTGGGCACCTTATTTTTATTTTGATATTATCGGTAAACATCTTGTCCGATGATGTTTACAGAGTTATAATTATCTGTATCAACCTTCTTACAATTTTTCGTTAAATCCTTTTTGTATCAAGGTAGTGTAATCCGTTCGATCGAGTTTCTAAAAGTTTGTAGTCTTATCGGACTTTGTTTAATAAATTTAAATATCATAAATTTTATATTAAATATTTGAGTTGAACGGTTGATTCGTGTGACAAATGTATCTACACGTTTTGAAATTATAAGATTGGTGTATACATATATATATATATATATATATATATATATATATATATATATATATATATATATATATATAATATATACATGTATATATATATATATATATATATATATATATATATACGGAAGTGTGTCGTAACAAATCACATCAATTCCTGGATGTTCTAATATCTCGAACAGAGCATGGATTCAAGACACCCGTATACCGTAAACTGACATTCACTGGACAGAACCTCAATTTCAACTCCCAAACCGTAAAGAAAGGGAACGTCCGCTGCTTGCAACACCGAGCAAAAGTCATAAATGGCGACCCACAGACATTAGATAAAGATTTGGTCAGTATAAGTAGTACCCTACAACGTAACAACTACTTGAGTACATGGAAGCAGCCCCAAAAAACTGGAAGAGGCAGGTACAAGAGGTGGACAACAACACTAAGAAAGCAGTCTGTCTGCCTTATGTGAAGGGGTTATAAGAGAAAATACAAAGGATCTTCAGTCCATATGACATCAGGACAACCTTCAGAAGCTGGACGACACTTCGCAGATATCTCTCTTCTCGTAGAGAAGAACATGACTAAAGACTGTGAGTACGCTATCCCATGCAGCTGCGGAAAGAAATATAAAGGGGAGACAGGCCGCCCTTTTAAGGTAAGGCTTCAAGAAAACCAGAAAGATGTAGCACGAGGGGAAGTGAAAAATCAAGCATGGGTGACCACATATGGAGAGAAAAGGGAGATCACCGCTCTCTGTGGGATCAGGTTGAGATCACAGACAAAGAACACCATTGAAAAATTCGTAAACTTAAGGAATCAGCACAAATCTCCTGAGCCGAACAAACATAAAAATGAATACAATATGGGAACCAGTAATAAGGAGTACCAGAGAAAAGCGATAATAACAACAAAAATTGCAATATGAGCTCTGGTAAAAACATGAAATGATAACAGCAAAAAATTGCAATATGAGTACTGGTAAAAAATGGTAGCTGATGACATTAGGTTTATAATACCCAGAAATTCATACGCAGATGTCCTCAAGGACACATGACACAGCTGATAAAGGCATTGGTTAGATCCAGTGACAAGACACAAAGAGTGTGAGTTCAATCCCCGGTGAAGACAATGGAGAACTTGTAGAGGGGAATTAACAGGAGATAACTGAAAACTGACATCCATTAAACATGGCACGGGAAACTAAAAGAGTCTACCCCATTAAGCGAAATAAAGAGTTCAGTTTGACATTCCAAATAAATGAAGAAGGCCGGAGCGTACAACGGCCGAAACGTTATAAGAAATAAGACGACAAAGATGAAGACAATAGTCCGAATAATGTAAATAGTGTACATAATACCTCATCTCAGAAATATATATATATATATACATACATATCTGTCTATATTTATGTTTATATATATGGATATATACATATATATAAATATATATATATATATATATATATATATATATATATATATATATAGAGAGAGAGAGAGAGAGAGATGTATATAGATAGAAAGATACATATATAGATATAACACCGTTGTAAATAAAATTTCCGCTAAGGAATATATATCTTAATAATATATATATATATATATATATATATATATATATATATATATATATATATATATAAGGCAGAATTTGTGTGTGTGTGTGTGTGTGTGTGTGTGTGTGTGTGTGTGTGTGTGTGTGTGTAACGAATGCACGGCCGCAATTTTCGACGGATTTGCACCAAAATTTATATGCACGTGCTCCAAGTTAGCGGGAAGGCCAAGACCGACTTTGCATTTACCAACTCCCATCGATAGTGGAAATAAATGATTTTTTTCGTGCTTCTACGGCAGTTTTCATGTAGTTTGCTGTCATTTTGTACTCACCAGAGTGAGAACCTATAGCTGGCTGCCACGAATAGGCAGGGAGATTCTATTGGCCAGCGTGAGGGCCAACAGCTGACTGACACGAAAGTTAACTAGCACGCTAGCATGCAAAAAAATCGATAGCTGCATTCGGGAAAAATTTAAATCTGCATGGCACTTTACTCCAATTGGCTCATTCGCTTGCTTAAACTCAACGTTGATTCTGATTCCAGAGAACTGGGTTGGGTGTGAAAAAGTATTTGTTGTTAACATTCATTTTTCATTCGGTTTTTCCAGTTACGAGTCCTTTTTTAAAGCTGATCGTTTTGTGTTAATTTTGTTTAGTTCTTTTTCGTTAATGTTTAATATAGAGCTTAATGATTTAATGTTTAGTATTGAGCTTAGAAAAAATTCGCAGTGTGAGACAAGAAGTAAAGCATGTAGCAACATCAGCACGACAAAGGACACTCCTTTAAAGGCAAGGAAGGGCAAAAATATTCAAAGTCAAGTGATAACGATTGGTGTATGAGTCGTACGATTTTTGAATCAAGCACGGGCAACGCCCGGCCATGCTGCTAGTATATATATATATATGTGTGTGTGTGTGTGTGTGTGTTTTCCATAAAAGCTGTCTGCGTGTCATCTGTGGAGTTAACCCTCAAGATAGGACATCTAACGTAGACCTGTTTACCAGGTGTAATATTGGAGGAATTACGACTTTTCTCATACAGTGTCAGTTACGGTGGACCGGCTATGTCTGATGTCAGGATAACCAAGATACTAATGTAGAGCAAGTTAGATTAGGGCTACAGGAATGTAGGACGCCGATGGCTAAGATACAAAGACAAACTGAAGAGCAAATTGTCTGCTATCAATATACCTCATAATACCCTCGAGCGCTTAGCCGATTGGAGATCAACGTGCTTTACAGCTTTCAATCAGCTTGTCTGAATCGTCTTCAAGAAGCAAGAGAAAGGTCTAAAAGGTCAGCCCATCTAATAGTGAGCTCATCGCACAATCCTTTGTAAATCACTAGCGGGTCTTAAGTGTCAAGTGATGTTGAAAACTTATTTACCAATGTCCCTGTTAGTGGAACTATTGACATAACTATAAGAAATATATACAGTAATTCATCTTTACCCCAACTTAAAATTAATCGTAATATATTACGGAAACTACTATTAGCTTGTACTACTGAAGTCCGTTTCTTAGATCATAATAATATATATATATATATATATATATATATATATATATATATATACAACGTTATGGTGTCTCCATGGGTTCAGTACTGGGTCCGACATTTAGCAATTTCCACATGTCGAACCTCGAAAATAAGATATTTACAGATTTTAAAAAACCATCCATCTACCTAAGTTACGTTGATGATATCCTGATGTTAGTTAAAAATACAGATGAAATACTTCAACTTCAAAAACGTTTCCAAAATAATTCTATCCTTAAATTCACGTATGAACTCAATACTAATAATAAAATTCCCTTTCTTGACATATTGATAAACACAAATAATAACAAATTTACTATTACGCCATACAAAAAACCTACAAGCATAAATTCATGTACACTTAACTAATATACATGTATACATTTTAATTCGAAGTGTATGAGTGGGGTGCTAACCTCTCGTGTAAAACAATATAAACACACTCAGATTATTATACATAAGCTCCCATACATATTTATATAAATACACACACAAAAAGGTGACGAATAGAATCAATTTCGGGTTATCACTTAAGAATATCCCCACCACGAACAAAAGGGATTATTTCGTCCATTTAACTCAGCAAACTGAAAACCTGTTGTGGTAGGATCCACCTAATTTGCATAGTGGAGTACCGACCATATAAATATGGTTGGTACCGGGAAGAGGGGGGAGGAATCAAGAGATTCCTCGGCGACTGTCGAACTCTCTGCATTAGCAGAGGGAAACCCGGACGAGGCAAGGTTTCGTCCGGGAAGGTTGACAGGGCCTGAACCCGTCTAGGCGGGTTCAGAAAGGCCATATTTTTGGCCGAGCCTACGGGCTCGGGGATACCCACATTAAAACGGCATTGTGCAACATTCGATCCTCGTGGGTGGATTGATAAATACAGGAATCAAGAGATTCAACCAGAGACTCTGCCCGACTGCGACTCAGTCAACACATTCTCCAGGAACGGTCTTCCCAGGAATATACAAAAGACTATATGGAAATATTGTGTACACTTTCTTGTTTCAATACATTTTGTTCTAAGTACATTTTGTGTTGCATTATTATTCCATGCATTAGTCAAGTTTCAACAATGGCGACGAGGTACGAAAAAAAAAAAAGAATTAATAATTGATAGCTTTCAACAATTGGGACAAGTCATTGAAGAACCCAGGCTGAAGGAAAAAATTATTAATTAAAAGTCCAACATCTAACGGTACGGCGAAGGATTCTGAATTTCTGGATATTTAGAACTCGTTAAAGAACGACTAAGCATAAGGAACGTTCACTCAGAAAAATTTGAAAGGTGTCGTAAACGAATAACGGTGATTTTAAATTGAAAAAGTTATCTACAACGAGACACCCGTTAAAAAAACTGGCCGACTACAAAAACATATATGGAATTAAAAGGCGCACAAATACACCGTGTCGATTTTGAAAGGTAACGAACTTTTAAAAAATTATTTTTTTTTTTTTTTTTTGTTGTTTGCTCAACAATATTTTATAGTGACGAATTTACCTCTGATAATAAAAATCAGAGGTTTGTCATTGAAATACGCGAACAGAAGTAATAAAAATAAAAAAAAAATACTAAAGTTGATTATCACGGGCTTGAATGTAAAAGCAAGACATAAAATAAAAAGTCGTAAGTTGTTTCGATTTTTCTGGTAAGGTTATATTATATCCGTGGATACACAAATTAAAGGTATATTCTTTGTTGCATGAACACTATCAGCTAAAGATGGAGGAATTATCCAAAGTCATATCTGAATTATTCAAATCCCAGCATTTGAGTCAGCAACGTCAAAATGAACAGTTTGCCTTATTAATAAGGGAACAACAGATAGCACAGCAAAAATATCAAGAAAAGCAAGATGAAAGACAGCAAAAATATCAAGAAAAGCAAGAGGAAAGACTGGGAAAACAGGAAGAAATGCAGATCAAGGTCTTAGAAATTCAAAAGTTAACACTAGAGAAATTAAACAACAATCAGGCAAATGAGGGAAATTCTCCATATTCTAATAACACCATATTTAATTAGCTGGAAACTTTCAACTATGTGTCAGACGAAGAAAAAATGTTTGAAGCGTACTTTAAACGATATGAAGATATTTTCTACACAGACTGTGAAAACTGGTCGAATTCAAGAAAAGTCAGTCTGTTACTAAGAAAGCTAGGTACAACAGAACATAGCAAATTTGTAGATTTTATTCTACCGAGAAGAACGAATGAATTGGAATTTTCGGAAACGGTGAAATTGCTAAAGGAGCTGTTTGGAGCAAATATGTCGCTTTGGCATAAGCGATGGTTATGCATGAATGTCGCTAAATCCGATGATCAGGATTACTTAACATATGCATCTATAGTGAATAGACATTGTGACAATTTCAGATTGGCAGAGATTACGGTTGAAGAATTT
The DNA here is from genome assembly GCA_963932145.1 of Acanthosepion lycidas. Classification (NCBI taxonomy): domain Eukaryota; kingdom Metazoa; phylum Mollusca; class Cephalopoda; order Sepiida; family Sepiidae; genus Acanthosepion; species Acanthosepion lycidas. The sequence continues at coordinate 69,183,432 of OZ010576.1, forward strand.
AAGTGTTTAATTTTTGCTCAAGGACTGGTATCCAGTAAGAGTGCCGAAATAAGACGTAGAGTTTTGTCTAAACTCGAATCTGAACAAAACCTTACCCTGAAAAATTTAGCAGTAGAGTGTCAGCGGGCCGTAAGTTTAAAGAAAGAGTCTCAAAAAATCGAAGAAGCTGGCATTGCTTATATTAAAAAAATAAAAAAACAGTCAAATTACCGATCAGAGAAAAATTGGAGTAAAAATTCGGCGTATTTTAAAAATAGACAAGAAAAATTAAATAAGAAGAACGCGGAGGAAAAAAAGGTTCCACCATATAGTTGCAGACGTGGCAACGAAAGACACTGGGAGATAAATTGCCCATATAGAAATAAGAAATGTTCCGTGTGCCACAAGAATGGACACAAAGGATCGTGTTGTAAAACGAAAAAATTCAATAGCCGAATTAGACAAACAAATTCGAATATAAAATCAGATAGAGATTTGAGGAAATATGTGACGACTGAAATATTTAAAAAGAATATCAAATTTCAACTCGATTCGGGTTCAGATTTATCTATAATGAACTATAAAACATGGAAAATTTTAAAAAGGCCTACAATAATGAAGTCAACGAAACGCGCTCGAACTGTAACTGGAAAGGAAATTAACTTCGAAGGCGAGGTTGTACTTCCCATGAAATTGAACGGGATCGTTAAAAAATAAAGGTTTACATTCTGAAAAATGGAGAAAACTTGATGGGTACAGATTTTATTGAAACATTCGAATTGTGGGATAAACCGTTAAACTCATTCTGCAGAAAAGTAGGAAGTAATACGCAAACAAGACAGGACATTAAAGATGAATTAAAGAAAAAGTTTCCGGAAACCTTCACACCTGGTCTTGGAAGATGTAAGTTTGAAGTTAAATTTGAATTAAAGGAAAATACTATGCCAATTTTTAAAAAGAAACGTAGCGTGCCTTTCGCAAGTGTAGAAAAAATTAACGAAGAACTTGATAGGTTGGAAAAAATGGGAATTATTTCGAAAGTAGAATCTAATTCATGGGCTGCGCCGATTGTGTGCATAAAAAAGAAATCAAACCAAATCAGAGTCTGTGTTGATTTTTCGACAGGGTTGAACTCGGTAATCAAGGTCTACCATTACCCGTTACCGAGTCCGGAGGAGATTTTTAATAAGCTAAATGGTGGAGTTATATTTTCAAAAATCGACTTATCAGATGCCTATCTCCAAATTCCCGTCGAAGAGGAATGTTCGAAGTTACTAGGGATAAACACGCATAGAGGGTTATTCAAGTACAACAGGCTTCCTTTTGGTATTAAAGTGGCACCAGCCATTTTTCAACAAGCTATGGACGTCATGTTAAATGATTTAGACTTTGCGTGCGCCTACTTAGACGACATTATAGTAAGGAGCGCAACTGTCGACGAACATCGAGAGCATTTCAATCAAGTATTTAAAAAGATTCAGGACTTTGGATTTAAAGTCAAAGTGCGAATTTGGTTTGGAGGAAATTAAGTATTTAGGTCACATAATCAACAAAAATGGCAGATTTCCAGATCCGGAAAGGTCCATTGCGATTAGAGACATGCCGACGCCCACTAATGTGGCGATGCTACAGATTTTTCTGGGGCTCGCAAATTATTATCAAGCGTTCATTAAAGGAATGTACAATCTAAGAGCTCCGTTGAATGAACTACTAAAAAAAGACAAGGCATGGGAATGAACGGTAGAATGTCAGAAAGCCTTTGATGAAATAAAGAAAATGCTTACATCCGACCTCTTTTTAACCCATTACAATCCCAAACTTGATATTGTAGTGGCAAGTGACGCCAGTTCATACGGGATAGGAGCGTGTATTCAACACATAATGCCAGATGGTTCTAGAAAACCAATTGCACATGCTTCGAGAACTTTACTCCCAGGAGAAAGAAGTTACTCACAGATCAAAAAAGAGGCGCTGAGTATCATTTTTGCCATAACAAAATTTCATAGATATATCCACGGCAGACATTTTATGCTAGAAACGGATCATAAACCTCTGATCACTATTTTTGGTTCAAAGAAAGGGTTACCCGTTTATACGCCAAATCGTCTGTTGAGATGGGGAACCATTCTTCTCAATTATGATTTTCACATAAAGCACCTATCATCTAAAAATATAATTCATGCGGATAGTTTATCAAGACTCGTACCGAGTCAAGAAGAAAGATTCGAAGAATCAATTATTGCAAATATCAGAGCAGATTATGAGTTGAAAAGCATGGTAAACAACATTTTAAGAGAGCTACCGGTTACATCATAGGAAATCAAAAAAGAAGCTGAAAGCGATGATTTCATTTTAGAAATAAAAAGCAAAATGGTAGCAAATGACCAAAAAGTGCAGGAGATTTATTCAATTTGTGACGGATTTTTATTATATGGTGAGAGAGTAGTAGTACCAAAAAAAGTTGCAGAAAAGAATACTACGGGACTTTCATATGGGTCACCCGGGGGTTAATAGAACAAAAAGCTTAATGCGAAGCTTTGTATATTGGAAAGGAATGGATGTGGATATCGCAAACATGGTTCATCGATGTAAAGGGTGTGCGTTAGCAGCTAAGGCACCACCTATAGTACACAAACCATGGCCCAAGACGGATCATCCGTGGACAAGGTTACACACTGATTTCGCTGGTCCAGTAGAAGATTATTACTACTTAATAGTGGTAGATAGTTTTACAAAATGGCTGGAAGTACTACGCTGCAAAAAGCCTACGTCCAATACCACAACAACTTTCTTGCATGAACTATTTTCACGGTTCGGTGTGCCAGAGTGTATTGTGAGTGACAATGGTACACAATTCACTTCTGAAGAATTTAAGGAATTTTGTGAGTTATATCAAATTAACCACATAACGACGCCGCCGTATCATCCGAGGTCCAATGGACTCGCAGAAAGATTTGTCGATACTTTAAAGCGCGCACTGAAGAAAGCCTCAGGAGTTCCAACGGAAAAAGCCGCTTCAGCAATTCCTACAAGTATACAGAATCACGCCAAACCAGAGAACACACTCAAACATGGCACCAGCTGAACTAATGTTCGCTAGGAAAGTTAAGTCAGTGTTTGACAAGCTTTTGCCAGCAAAAAATAGAGTAAAGAATACTATGTATACAGCGAGAAAAAGATACACCTCCGGAGAGAAGGTGTTTTTCAAGTGCTACAAAAACAACGTTGAGTTCTGGGAGCGAGGCATAGTGGACAAGAGAATCGGTGACCTGATGTACATAATTAAAGGGCCGAAGAATACTCATAAAAGGCACCAGAACCAACTTAAAAAATGTTACGTTCTAGAGCATGAAGAGAGTATACCGGATGAGGAGGAAGATCCCATTGATGTAATGTATGATATGTTTCAAGTAGAACCTCCGCAGAATACTCCTGAACCGAGAAGATTCGGTAGGAAACTAAAGTTCACGGACCCATTGGACGTGAATCCAAAACGGAAAAAATATTAAAAGTAAGCGGATGGACATATTCATATGAAGTATGCAAATGGATCTACAAAGAAATAGCCATAATCATCAACCCATATAGGAAGCCAGTTTGAAATCCAAAAGGGATTCCAAGACTTGGGAGGGGGGGTGTTGTGGTAGGATCCACCTAATTTGAATAGTGGAGTACCGACCATATAAATATGGTTGGTACCGGGAAGAGCGGGGAAGAATCAAGAGATTCAACCAGAGACTCTGCCCGACTGCGACTCAGTCAACACATTCTCCAGGAACGGTCTTCCCAGGAATATACAAAAGTCTATATATAAATATTGTGTACACTTTCTTGTTTCAATACATTTTGTTCTAAGTACATTTTGTGTTGCATTATTATTCCATGCATTAGTCAAGTTTCAACAAAACCTTATCAGAAGAATGAGATGGAAAGCTTACTTCTTTCTTCCAGACAAGGAACAATTGTGTAAACACGAAAATTATGGTTTTAAAAGCTTAAAAACAGCACCAATTATTAAGCAATTATCTGGCTTCGAAAATGACCTAATGGATATCATCAAGGGATTAACCTTCCATAAATATAAAAACTCTTTCCAAAAAATCTTGATGTTATTGTCAAGGATATAACTAAATCCGGTGACATTTTTTATAAGTTATCCTCTAAGGATTATGATACATTAGTTAAAAATACTCTGACAAGAAGCTACAAAAAATTGATACCAATAATTTTAACCAGATAGATAAGATTAACTGTATCAGTAAAGCAATTACTGATAAACTTCAGATAAGTGATCGGGTCAGTAAACTACAAACAAAGGAAGCGTATGTCTTGTTAAAAGACCATAAACCCGAATTCAAAACTAAGCCATCTACTAGGCTTATAAACCCTACTAGACCAGAAATCGGCAGGATCAGTAAGACTATCTTGGAAAGAACCAACAACTCCATAAAAAACACTCTTGGACTGTTACAGTGGATTAATACAGCTGATGTTATCAACTGGTTTTATAACATCCGATATAAGGACAACTGTACTTTCATACAGTTCGATATTATCGACTATTATCCTTCTATATCGAAGAACTTATTCACTTTGACCCTTGGATTTCGCTCAGGAATACTCCAATATTTCTGAGAGTGAAGTGGATATTATCATGAAATGCCGAAATTCTGTTCTGATCTACAAGGATGAACAGTGGACCAAAAAGTCTTGCAACGACAATTTTGACATTTCAATGGATTTTTTGGATTCTGCAGAAGCTTCTGACCAGGTTGGATTATTTCTTTAGTACAGTGCCTTCGATTGTCTAGATTCTGATAGCGTAGGATTGTATAAAGATGATGGCTATTAGTTGTTAAAAACTCCACTAAAATTACGGTAGACCGTATTAGGAAAATGATCCATAGGGTATTTAAGGATTTAGGTCTTAAGACAATAGTTACAGCTAATGTTAAACAAGTAAATTTTCTAGACGTCACCCTAGACCTTGCTAGCAAC
>OZ010576.1:69193408-69250908 GCA_963932145.1 Acanthosepion lycidas
CTTTTGTGGATTACTCTTCTAGTAACTCTGAAAGGCTAAAAAAAGAATTGAAAAATCGATTCGGGAATTTTTTGTCCTTGAAGTGTTAGGATGATGTACAAAAACTAACTCCAAGTTCCAATTAACGGAAAATGTTATACCAATGTTTAGACCAAAGAAGGATGTATCCTTTTCAAATTTGAGTACGATAAACAAGAAATTAGATCGCTTGGAACATATGGGGTGATCTTCAAAGTGATATAGCGACTGTTTCCGCACCCCAACCGTCTGCGTTAAAAAGAAAAATAATTTATGTACCGATTTCTCACGGGCCTGAATATAAGCTGACAACTTCCCCAGAAGCCCAAAAGAAATTTTCGAAAAGTTAAACGGCGGAAAGTACTTTTTAAATTTAGACTTGACAGACACATATTTGCAAATCCTGGTTGATCAAAAATGTTCAAAACTGTTAACAATCAATACTAACAAACCAACAAGAGATTATACAATTTTAACAAATTACCTTTCAGAATTAAGGTGACACCTGGGATTTTCAGCAAGTAATGGACACAATGTTGAGCGATCTAAATTTTGCGATCGGCTACTTATGATATTTCAATAAGAAGAGCAGCATATTCAGCACGTAAATGAAGTCTTTCAGAAAAATAGATGAATACGGGTTTAAATTTAGTGATGTGAAATGCGAATTTTTCATGACGAAAATTAAATATTTTGACCAAATCATCGACAAAAACGGTAGGAATCCAGACCCAACAAGAACAAGTGCGACTAAAAATATGCCCTCCCAACAAATGTGTCATCTTTACATGTATTTTTACGTTTCGCAAATTACTATAATGTTTTTTTTTTTTTGTTTTTTTGTTTTTTGTGAGCACCTTTAAATAATTTACACAAAGTGGAATTGTAGGGGTGAATGCCACAAAGCATTCGAAAAACAATAAAAAGATTCTAACTTCGGACTTGTTTGATCCCAAATTAGAAATAATCGTGGGGAGCGACGCTAGTAACTACGGTATCGGTGCCCTAATTTTGCATAAGCGCAAAGATAGTTCTATAAAAGCGATAGTATGTGCGTCAAGAACACTTTTATCAGCTGAGAAGAATAACAGTCAGATTGAGAAAGAGGTGTTGGCAATAATTTCTGCTGTGAAAAAATTTCACAAATTCATCCAAGGTAAAAGATTCACCCTGAAAATAGATAACAATTGACGGTGGTCTGTCTGACCACCGTCAATTGTTATCTATTTTCAGGTCTGAAAAGTGTATCGTAACACACATATATATATATATATACACATATACACAAGCATACATGTCCGCAATTCCTTCGTTTTTTGCTGTTTTGTTTTTTAGTTATTAAATTTAAAGAAAGTTTACGGTAGATGGCGCTGTGTAGACTAGGTTATATTTGTCATTCGTGTACATTTGTGACTACTCTGTTCTCAACGTTTAACAAGTGTAGTAGTCAGATAATTGAGAAGTGCTCTGTTTAACAATGGCAGGATATTCATATCGTAAACAGGCAGATATGATTTTTGCATACGGCCGCGTGAATGGTGATGGACACGAGGCTGCACGGTTGTATTAGATTGTGTTTCCAGACTAAAGGCATATTACAGATTTGTTGCTATTATTGATTTTTCTAGTATCCCGTATTACTGGTTACCATATTTCTATGCTTGACCGGCTGTTATCTGGGTGTTGTTATCCTCTTGCACCCTTCAATCCCAGTTTGTTGGAGTTGTTGTCATGTACCCGGGGTAGTTGTAGGGTACTGCTTATACTGATCATTTCTTGTTCATATGTCTCTGAGTCGCAACTTAGAACTTGTGCTCGATGCTATAAGCAGCGGATGATCCCTTTCTTTACTCTGTATAGGTGGTGGGAGATGAAGTTGAGGTATTGTCCGTTGCCTTGCGGTATACGGATGTCTTGAACCCTTGCTCTGTTCGAGATATTAGTACATCCAGGAATACTAGTTTGTTTCTGTTTTCTCTCTCCATTGTGAACTATGAGCTTACTGAGTTCACATGGTCCAATAGTAGCTGGACCTCTTCCTGGTGTGGCCAGAATATGAAGGTGTCATATATGTATTTCAGCCATAGAGTTGGATTTAGTTATGTGGATTCTGCTACCATTTCTTCGAAATATTCCACATATATATTAGCCATTGCTGGTGATAATGACGAGACCATTGCTAAGCCTTCATCCTGTTGTTATATGATTGATCCCATTCTGTAGTGTGCTGTTTCTGTACAGAAAGTCAGCATCTAGTTATCTATTTGTATACTGATACTTTCTCCGTATGGAAGGATCCGAGGCCAGCCTGTCCCTGACTACTGATAGTGAACAAACACCCCCACGTACAGACTCACCATCTGCTTGGATTGGATGGGAGCATCTTTGATTATTTCCACGAAGTGAGCGGAGTTTCAGACATATGATGATGACTTTCCTAATAATGGGTCAATTATATCCACAAGGAAGCGACTCGGAGGGTAGCAAATAGAGTTTTGTCAGTTAACAATGTCGAAAATCTAATCATCTGAAGAAAGCCGGAAAAGTCGTGAAATGGGAACGAAGATGAGGACAACAGTCCAAAAATAGAAATAGTGTAAATATAAATATGTGTATGTATTAAAGAAGAAACATACATAGAAAACACATTCAAAAACCTACAATACTCATATCATTTCATCAAACAACGCAAGAAGAATAAAAATATAAAACCGAAACAAAAATAATAACATAATCCGTAATAATAAATTACATGAAAACAGATACATATTACTACCGACCAACTTCATCATGTCCCCTATCCAGAATAACCTATCCCATCTAAATAATCTTAAAATAGTCACAAAACTTCCAAAACCATTATGGATATACTCAGATCCTCAAACACTAATAGCAATAATATTTCTAAAGCAGGCATTTATAAAATAAATTGCCAAAACTGTTCCTCCCAATATATTGGAGAAACAAGTAGAAATTAAAAAAAAAAACGCATTTATGAGCACAAAAGAGACCTCACAAAAAACAACTTAGCTAATGCACTAGTCATACATAGAAATAAATTCAACCACAATTTTGATTTTAAAAATGCTACTCATAAAAGAAGAAAATAACTCACTCAGAAGGAAAATCCTCGAGAGTGAATATTATCCAAATATTAATCTTATTTAGGCTTTTTCCCTATTTCACCTTTCTTAACAGAATTACTTCACTCCCAAACACTCGTACAGAACAGTATCAAGAAATCAAAAGAAAATGATTGAACCCGTCAATGAAGCAATAAAAACAATATCTCCACACTTGACTGTAAATGACGTAATTTGAGTTAAGAGTACTAAAATATCGTTCTCTAAATACTTCCAGTTGCTAAGGACATTTTGTTTTGGTATTATTAGTTACTTCGTTTAATAAATTCATTTCGTTTTGCCTTGAGAAAGTTCACATCGGACGAAACGCGTCGGCATCTATTACAGTTTTCCTATTGTCTTTTACATTTATAAATATTGTCTTTTTCTACAGGTTAACTCTGAGAAATGTTGCATAAATATATATGTGTGTGTGTGTGTGTGTGTGTGTAAAATGTGTATATATATATATATATATATATATATATATATATATATATATATATATATATATATATATATATGGTCTCATCAATCATCAGCGCTTCAAAGCCAAGATACGCAAATTCGTACGCAAATTATTCGTGATTTGTTGCTTGCTGATGATGATGCTCTTATAGTGACATCCTTTGAGGAGGCCGAACATCTAATAAATCGTTTCTCTGCTGCATGTAAAGCCTTTGGTCTTGCACTTAGCATAAAGAAAACTGAAGCAGTGCACCAACCTTGTCCTACTCCGAAGCAATTCCGTGGTGAGAAACAAAAACCACCAGTCTACAAATTTCCAGAGAGACCATTGAAAGTAGAAGACAAAGCCCTAAACTATATAAAGTCTTTCACCGATCTTAGATAGCAAAGTCAATTAGAGTGGAACTTTAGATGATGAAATCATGCATCGGATTGCTAAGGCTATCAGTGCTTTCGGCAAACTTCGCCATCGCTTGTAGAATGAGCGGGGTATTCGACTGGATACGAAAATTCGGGTTTACAGCGCTATTGTACTTGCCATCCTTTGGTATGGCTTAGAGTCGTGGACTCCATACAGATATCATATACGCCAGCTAGTTGTTTTCCATAAAAGTTGTATGCGTGCAATCTGTGGAGTTAAGCTTCAAGATAGGACATCTAACGTAGACTTGTTTAACAGGTGTAATATTGGAGGAATCGAGACTTTTCTCATACAGTCTCAGTTATGGTGAACTGGTCATGTCTTGAGAATGTCTGATGACAGGATACGCAAGATCCTAATGTAGAGCCAGTTAGATCAGGGCTACAGGAATGTAGGACGCCCATGGCTAAGCTACTAAGACAAGCTGAAAAGCAACTTGTCAGCAATCAATATACCACATAACACCCTTGAACGCTTAGCCTTGGAGCGGGTAGAATGGAGATCAACGTGTTTTAGCGGCAGTTTTCAATCTGCTTGTGTGAATCATCTTCAAGAACCGAGAGCAAGATCTAAAAGGTCAGCCAATCTAAGAGTGTTCTCGTCTCACAATCTTCACACTTGCTCCATATGTGGCCTCCTTTGTAAATCACTAGCGGGTCTTAAATGCCACTTAAGATTATCGCACAAAATTCCATAACTGAATCAATAAGTATTTAATATATGCATTTTAGAAATTTTTGCCCATGTTTACCTCTCTTAGTCGTGGTGTACAATGATTTTTCTTCTTTTTTTTTTTTTTTTCGTTTTTTTCTTTTCTTTCTATCTTTTTTATTTTAAAACAATCGTTGTTTCGCTAGTGAAATTTCTCCCTAAGAGTTATAAGAACATTTAATGTATTTTATTTTCTTTTGATTTCTTGATACAGTCGATTACGTGTTTTTGAAAGCTCTGCTGATTTCAACGGATTTTTAAGAATCATTGTAGATTTGTTGTGAAGGAGATAGGGCATCAATTGCGACCTGTCCAGCTTGGAGTAGGCATACAGAGCGGATGTGAAGCCGCTGTTCATGCCACAAGATCATTTTTCGGGAATACATCACCTGTTTCCCACCGTATCTTCTTAAAATTGGATATGAAAAACGCTTTCAATAGCATCAGAAGGGATCGCATACCCTGGAAGTTTGCCATAAACAGACTCAACTGGTTCATCTTTCGTATAGTCATCCAAGTATGTTGATCTTCTCCGATAATATTATCTCTTCTGCTACCGGAATCCAGCAAGGTGATCCACTTGGTCCGCTACTATTTGAGGCTGTTGTCGGGGTAGCTTTCCTTTCAATATCTTTCAGTATCTTGACGATGCAACGTTGGGAGGATTCGTCGTGGCCGTAGCTGCTGACCTCCGACGAATTATTCCTGCTTTATCTCTGCTTGGACTTGAGATTAACTCGTCCAAGTCAGAGATAATAAACTTGAATTATAGTACAGATGATTTCGTGAGTGCTATCCGGGATATCAGACTCATCCTTGAGGATATAAAAATAACACCTAAGGAGGAATTAGACATTCTTGGTTCTCCAGTCTTTCCAATGGCCATTCGAGAGTGTTTGGATACTAAGCATGTCATTCTAAAAAGAATGACTGAGAAATTGCAATTAATTGGTGCCCCCCCCCCATCCCTCTTCCTCTTGAAGAACAGTTTTTCGCTACCGCGATTCCTCTACAACTCTCCGAAGTGCCCCTTGCTACCTCGAACAGGATTTCTTAAATGAGATAGATATCACAATTAAGACATGCGCGGAGCTAATTTGCAGCGTTAATTTCGACGACACAGGCTGCAGGCAGACAAAGCTCTCTTTGAGTTTCGGGGGCTTGGGCCTTCGATCAGCGGTAGATTTGGCCCTTCCAGCATATCTTTCTTCACTATCGTCCATTCGCGAATTAATTGATGAGATACTCGGTGGATCGTCTCAGTGCCTGTCGGGTAGTTCTTTCGAACAAGCTTACAGCGATTGGACCCAAGAATTACTTTCAATTCCATCAAAACATCAAAACAAAAAAGCTGGGATAAAATAAAATGCGAGGCCAATTTTTACCAATTTGAGGCTCTTTCTAGACCAGCATCGCCTCGCCTGTCTACTATCTGCTTCACAACCGAGTAGTGGCCCCTGGCTCAACGCAGTGCCTTCTTCATCTACCGGTATCCTTCTAGATGATGAGTGCACTCGAGTCGGGATCCGTCTTGGACTCAAATTATGTGAGCGTCACAGATGCAGATGTGGAGCCTCCATTGATGAGTTTGATTTGCATCCTCTCTCCTGTCGTCGTAGTGCCGGCCGCTTTCCACGGCATGCAGCAATAAACGACATCATCAAAAGAGGTTTGGATGCAGCTGTGTTCCCTTCCCAAATCGAACCCGTAGGCCTCGACTGCGGTGATGGAAAGCAGCCGGATGGCATTACCATTTTCCCTTTTAAAATGGAGAAGTCTTTGATTTAGGATGCCACTTGTGCGGATACATTTTCGACCGGTAATTTGAGCCGGGATCCGTTGCCCGGGACATTCTTCTCTTGCTGATAGATTTTTTTTTTACTCCTGTGGCAGTGGAGACTTCTGGGGTTATTAGCCCTCGTTCGACGTCGTTCATTCGGGGGATTGGTGCGATTGCGTCTCGATTAAGGGACGAGCCTCACGAAACGGAGTGGCTGTTGCAGCGTGTCTCACCTGCCATGATTCGAGGTAATGCTTTCTTCATCATTGTGGCTGGCAGAGAATAGCAAAAAAAAACATTTTGTTTATAGTTACTTTTTTCAAACTATTTGTCAATTTTTTTGTTTGTTGGACTAATTATATAGTGGCATGAATGATTTTAATTTATATATATCTAAGGGTAACATTTATTTATCTGGTGTTGATTTTAAGAAAGTGGTCGTAATTTTCGGAATTAGTGGAAAGCATTTTATTTAATGTTTATTTTGTTTATCTTTGACTAGTGGCTCATTATCGCCGATTCCTTTTTTTTAAATCTATTATTAGTTATATTCGAAGTTTCTTTTATAACATTTAGTATAAATTTTAATTCTTTACATTTTTTTTATTTGTAACGGAATTTCAATTTTAATGTAAACGGGTTCCCAGTTATAACGTTATTTTGTTTCGTTTTTACTGCTAGTCAATGTGTTCTATTTTTATCGTTCAAAATTTTTTAAGCAACAAAAACACCAACAATAATAATAATAAAATTTTCGCTTATACTTTATAATAATTTATATATATATATATATATATATATATATATATATATATATATACACACATACACATATATAAAGACAACATTTATAATAATAATTATAAATATTCTAATAATAATCTTATATTTCTTTATTTTATTTTATTAATATTATTTCAAATATATATATAGCAATATATTGACACATATATTTTCGAACTGTTTACTCCGGCATACAATGTATAATTTTTTTTTTACGTGTTACGTGTTTTACGTGTCTTACTGGGTAGAAGTAGTACCTTTGTTGCTCGTCTACTGTACCAATGGACTGGTAATGTCTTGAGAATGCCTGATGACAGGATACCCAATATCCTAATGTACAGCCAATTAGATCAGTGCTACAGGAATGTAGGACGCCCATGGCTAAGATACAATGACAAGCTGAAAGCAGCTTTCAGCTGTCAATATACCTCATAACACCCTCGAGCGCTTAGCCTTGGAGCGGGTAGAATGGAGATCAACACGTTTTAGGGGAATTAGCAATTTTCAATCTGCTTGTGTGAATCATCTTCAAGATTTAGCAAGATCTAAAAAATCAGTCAATCTAACATTGATCTCATCCCACAGTCCTCACTCTTGCCCCATATGTGGCCTCCGTTGTAAATCAATAGCGGGTCTTAAGTGCCACTTAAGATTATCGCACAAAATTTCATGTGCTTACCATTTGCAAGCTCGCCATAAAATAGTTGCTTTGGCAAACTACTGTCACCCATGCGTACCACATGTCCGCCCCATCTCATCTATTTTTTAATCAGTATGTTTTCTATGCTTGGACAGCAGGCCCTGAGAACAATGGTGTCTGGTATCATAGAGTGTCATTTTATGTTTAGACAATTTTGATGAATACTCTTTTAGGTGTTGTAGATACATTTGTGTACCTTGGCAGTACAGGTAACCGAGGATAGTGGGAATTGGTGTTCCTTCCCAACACTCACGAATAAAGCTATGCACAGTTGAATTTACATTTTCCCCTCCATACTGCAGTAGTTCCACAGGTATGCCATCCATCCCTGGAGCTTTTTCCAGCATTAATCTGACTAATTGTGAAACATCTAAATCCATGAGGTCACACTGTGGTAAACTTTCTATAGCAGTTTCGTCTACTGCTGAGGGGTTGAGAAACAGATCTGTAGAGTACTGATACCACCGCTTCATGATACCCCTCAGAATCCTTTATTAACACTGATCTGTCTTTGGATTTCAGAGGCTGAACTGGGGACCAAATAGTGATCGCAAAAGAGAGTAGAGTCGCTTCATGGTGTGTTGATTGGCTGCTTCTTGTACTTCGGCTGATATGTTAGAACACCGCTTGGTTTTCATTAATCTCAGAGCAGGTTGCAAGTTTGCTTTGTGCATCTTAAGTGATTTTTCAACCTGTGACCAGTTATTCCTATTAGGATCAAAGAAGAGAGGACTAACGTATGCTTTGTCTCCATAAGCTGGCTGGTTTTGTTATCGTCCTCGTCAAACCAGTCTTTGTGTTTCTTCTGGTTTAGTCCAAGTATGTCAGTGCTGGTTGTGCTGACCTGCACCTAGAAATTATCCCAAGATCCATCGACGTTGGTTTTGTTAAGGAAATCAGAAACTTGGTGAGGGACACCAGTACAGCGATGACAGTTTGGATATAATCTCCAAGCCTGTTGAACAAAGTCTCTTGCCGACCCAGAGGGCCCCACGAATCATCAGCCAGGTGAGTGATGCCTCATCATTATTGAGGCATTTCAACACAGGCGCCCAAAGCCATATCGAGCGAGCTTCCTGCTTCGTAAGACCGAGCTCGCCAATCAGATCATCTTGAACGGCCCCCCTAACTAACAGTTGATACAATGCCTTACGAGACAACGCCTGGGCGTCGGAGAGGCCATCCAAAGCCCATAAGAGCTTCAGAGCACGACGACATTCTCGATAGAAGGAGCACTCGGCTCGGGGTGTACGGCCGGCCTCTTCCTGGCACGAGTGCACACTTCTCAGGGACGGGAAATATTTACGGACGTCTTCTTTCCAAAAGGCACCCTCCTCATCCGATCCGCGTCACATTCGGTCTAGAAAGGTGATGCGAAGCATATGTTGACGAATCTTAAGCTAGGCATACCCAGGCCGCCCTCAGAGCGATGAAGGCAACAGATCTCGCGAGATACCATATGGGCCTTGTCTCTCCACAAGAAAGAGAACAAGGTACGTACTAATAAAATTAGTCTGGCATACGGGAGTGGAAGTACAGAGAGTCGGTACAGGAGTATCGGATAGATGTGTGAAACACATACTTCCGCCCTTCCCTCCAGGAAAAGTCTCCTCCGAGCCCACAGATTAACCGCGATCTCGGCCTTCCCTTGCACCTCCAACCAATTCATTTCCAACTAGAGATCAGGACCGAACCAGACGCCGAGTATCTTGATCGGCCCATCCGTCCAGAGGAAAGGTCCGGGAAAAGAAACTCCCTTCCACGCACCCAACCGCAAGCCAACAAACTTATCGCGGTTGATCTTGGCCCCTGTCACCATGTCATAGCCACTTATCTCTTTGCTGACTTCGTCAATCTCGGCTCTGCTCGACACAAGAACCGAAACGTCGTCAGCATAGGCAGAATACCTGGCTGAGGTGGTAGCCCGGGGCAAGGAAATTCCGCGCAGGACCGGATTCGCCTTTAACTTGCAAAGGAAAGGTTCCAACGCAAGAACGTAAAGCAAAGGCGAGAGCCGACAACCTTGACGAGTGGAGCGAGACAATACGAAAGGTTTCGATCTCACCCCATTCACTTCCACCAGCGCATCGGGGGTCGCATACGAAAGTCGGATCCAGGAGCGAAAGTCGGCTCCGAAACCGGCCGCCGAAAGGACAGCCTCCAGAAACCGATGGTCAACCCTATCGAAGGCCTTGGACTGATCTATATTGATTAGCGCGGCTTCACTGTCGACTTGTTCTAAGATCAAGCGTACCATATGAAGGTTATCCTGAATAGTCCTGTCCTTCACAGCACAAGTCTGTTCGGGGCCAATCAGACGAGACAGGACAAGCTGCAAACGGTTGGCTAAGATCTTCGGCAAAATCTTTAACTCTATGTTTAACATGGTTAAAGGGCGAAAGTTCCCTAACCCATCCCCACCGTTCATGTCCTTACGCAGCAACTTGATCACACCCCTGGTGAAGCGTTGAGGTATAGACCCCTGCTTCATCCAGTGGTTGAAAATCAGTTCCAGAAAAGGAACAAAAACGGGCGACTGCCTCAAGTAAACTTCGTAGGGAAGACCATCTAGTCCCGGAGACTTATCCAGGCCAACCTGCTTCAGCGCTTCCCAGATTTCCGACTCTGTAATGGGACCCTCGCACCTAGCCGCTTCAGCTGCCTCAAGGCAGGGAAAGTAAGCTAAATACGCGTCGAACAGAGCAGGGCTCAGACCGGGCTCCCTGGTGAAAAGATCCTGAAAGTAATCTCGAAAGGCCTCGCATATGCCCGCGTTTGTAGTCAAGGTCCGCTTATCCGGCAATGTGACGCACGCTATATGTCGCCGAGACGCGTTCCGATTCTCCTCTGCACGCAGTTCAGCGGCCATTTTTCGTCGCCTCAGAAGACATTCTTTTTAGCCTAGCCCTAACTACCAGAGCTTGATCCTTCTTGATAAGCAAGGAGGACAACTCTGCCTTAGCTCAGGCTATATCCCCACTAACACGGGATTTCACGGCCCGATCAACTTTATCTTCTAAAGCCGTTTGCGCCGCTAATCTATCTAGATTGAGTCGACGACTAAAATCGGCAGCAAACGTTCTAATTTTGGATTTTAATTTATCCCACCAGGCGTTTCCCACAACCGCCCCCGTCAATTCCCTCTGAATCATTAGTAGCAGCTGGTCCCGGAAACCCTGCTCACCAAATAATGAACATTTGAATTTCCAGTAACCAGCCATTCTAACCTTAAGATTATCTAAGTTTACACGGACCCGGACAAGGCTATGATCCGTATAAACTATATAGTGGAAACTTGAACACCCTAAGAGCCCTACATCGACTCTCTTAACTAAGACTCGGTCCAGGTAGCTCGCAAGCGTCCCAGGAGCCGAGTTGCCACTATTTGTCCAAGTCCATGCTACCTCCCGAGGGTGCTCATTCCGGAACCCGCCGATAAAGTCCCAAAATGCCTTCACATCAGGATTGTTCGTACCCGGATTTTGCCCTATACGATCTATATCGGGGTCAAGGACGGCATTCCAATCCCCCACTAAAACTACCCGACGAGAAGTCATCAAAAACGGCTCAAAGTTTTGACAGCTGCTTTAAGTTTTCATTCTGCACTATGGCGATAGGCAAGGCCATCTTGAAAGACATAATGGCCTCGTCTAACATTGTCCAAATTTGTTTGGCGCAAGGTCCTGTCCGTATAACCGTTAGGACCCTTTAGGCGTGCGGGAAATTTTGGGGTACTTCTACATCCAAATCGGCATATTGCCTAATGGATAGAAGATATTTAAGGTCTTTAATCCTATTTCCATAGTCCCGGGCTCTCTCTGCTTGGTCTGTGTTAATTTTGCAGATATCTTCCCCTGTGTTGAAAATGTGTTTTTTTTTTCTTTCTATTTTTCATTATACGCTTGAGTGGGGCTTCTCTCCCGTTTAGAAGAGGGAGGAGGCATTTCAGCTTTTTTGACGGGGGAAGGACTGGGAATAAGCAAAGGGGTGTTGGATGAACTTTGTTTAACAGGGGAAGGGCTGGGAGTATGAAGGGGAGTATAAAAGAATCTATGTTTGTAAGGGCTGGGGTCTCGAGATTTGGGAGGGGTTGTCGGAACGGAAGGTTTTTCTTGGGACAAGGTGCGGACCGGGCCGAAGACGTGGACGGAATGGGATTAGAAGGTTTTTCGCTGTCCAATTTTTTCTTTAATTCCTTTATTTTTTCCGTTTTCTCATAAGCTGGATCATACTTTTTTTGTTGTTCCTTGAAGTTTAGCTGTGAGGTCGGGGTATCGCCCTTAACGTTGCGAGAGGGAGTGGGGCTGTGTGTGTCTTTAGCTCTTGGGGCTTCAGGGGACTGAGGACCCGCTGTCCGGTGCTTCCCTCTGGCCCTACCAGCTACCAGCCATTACCCCTCCACCCTCTCCACAATTACACTAGCAGCGGGCGAAGGCCCTTTGGGGAATGTGGCCTTTGATGTTGCACCAACGGGAGGATTAACCGACCCGGTCCCGGAAGCTGGTACGCTCATTACAGGCGAGGCGGAAGGTACAGACGCGGTCAGAGGAGGATCTTGGTCAACTGGAGCTTGACTACCAGAGGCCTTCTTCTCTGGGCAGGAAGAGGAGATGACCAGTCACTCCACACCTCCAGCATACCGGTCTTCGGCCCGTTAAAATGGCCGGTAACTTCAAGCTTCCAACATCCAGACAGTCGGAGATGGTGCGGAAGGCTTTCTCGTCCAACATTATATCAAAGCTCCACCCCGACTCAGGCTATCACAGGAGGCGCCCAGAATTTCGCCGTACTGGGAAAAGAAAGCAGCGATAACCTGAGGAGGGACCTCATATACTGTTACACCGGGCCTTCTACGGCCTTCATACTCTGTACGTAGGATGAGATCTTTAGTTATCAGCTCACGGCTCGCCGCGGCTACGCAGTCTTCTGGCGTGGGTAACAGTACATCCCACATGAAAAATTTGGCACCCTTAACTATTCTGAGGGGCTTAAACCCCAAGGACTCTAGTGTTTTCAACACTGTGTTTTTCGTCGAGCGACAAATTTTGCGCGTATTCTTGTTGACGACGAAAACTGACACAATTCTTTTCTCAATTCTCTTTAATTCTATGGGGTCTTCTAAGAGTCCACCTTTTACGACAATGTGAGCGTAACTCTTAGCATGCTCCAAGAACTCCGCTAAATTGATTATACATTTTGGAGGGGACGACCAACAAGAGGGCGATTCCCCTGCCTTAGTTTTGTCTTGTGTGTCATTCTTGGCATCCATATCTTTTTTGGATTTATGGCCATTATTGGCCTCCTTATTTATTTCATTGGTCATATGGCCATTATCGGCCTCCATACTTGGAGTGGTTACATTCAGATTTTCCTTCCCGGCAATGTCATCCTCGCTAGAGGAAATGGGATCAAGGGCTGGATATTCATTTAAACTATCCTTATCAGGAGGGTCTTTTTGGTGGGGATTAAACAAATGTTTCCTAATTGACTTTCTGTTCTCAGCCAAATTGGGTTTTTTCCTTATTATTAAAAATAAAGACGGTTTTTTCCCTTCTTAACCATTTTTTCAGAAGGGGAGGGGTGAAAAAGGGGGGGGGATAGTTAAACAAGTTTATAGGAAAAAATTAAAATAAATAAATTAAGTCAAAAAAATAAACAAGCTCACCCGAAAGCGAGACAACAATGAACAAATAAAATAATTATGCACATAAAAAAAAAAATTACATGACGAGAAAAAACACGGTTCACTTATACGTATAGCAAAATTAGAAAAAACAATAAAGGATAAATATCGTCTAAAGGCGAAAAAATAAAAGAAAACACGTAAAAGAAAATAAACAATAAAATAAAAAACGTCAGACAATGAAAACGGAAAACAAAGAATAAACGAAACTTCGACAAAAGCTGAAGCTAGTTAAAAAAAAATCAAAATGGCCGACATCAATAAACAAAAAAATACGAAACAAGGACAATAGCCGAAGCTAGTTACAAAAAAATCAAAATGGCCGACGTCAATAAACAAAAAAATTACGAAACGACAATAGCCGAAGCTAGTTACAAAAAATCAAAATGGCCGACCCTAAAAACGCGAGTCGAACCAATTAACAAAAGAAAATAAACAAATAAATTGGACAATACAACGATTACAAACACGTAAAAATTAAAGGATGGAAAGAAACAATTAAATAAATAAATTAATCAAAAAATAAAGCGAAACACAGAATAAAGAACACAAAGATAGATTTAAAAAAAATGAAAAAAGGATTCAAAGAAAATGAAAATTAAAAGGGAAAACTAGAATAAAAGAAAAAAGAGCAAAAATTAAAGGGGGTAGAAATGAGAATTAAAAAAGAAAAAACTGCGAAAATTAAAGGGGTAAAAATGAAAATCAAAAAAGGAGAACTAGAATAAAAAGAAAAAGATCAAAAATTAAGAGAGGTGTAAAAATAAAATGGAGAGAAGAAAGAAAAAATCCAAAAACTTTTTCAATGCAGTCGCAAAAATGTAAAAATAAAATAAACAAACTTAACCAAAATGAAGTTCAAAATGCAAAAAGAGTCGAGCGATAAATAGCTGTCAACAACGGTCAAAAATCCGACAAAAAGTCAATGCCGACTGGGTGACCGACCCCCTGAGCGATTCTTACTACTCCTACTTATTATAGGTGGGAGAGTCTATTAACAATAGAAGAGGTGTTCCACTATAACACTTTCCTCCCCTTGTCTGAGTTTTTTTATTATTATTTCAGATTTATCATCCATTGACTGTTTGAAAAAACCTGTAAATTTAGAGGTGAAAATGATCATTTACATAATGGTATCTTAATTCCGATTGCGTGAAATATGCATACACACACACACACACACACACACACACATATATATATATATATATATATATATATATATATATATATATATATAAAGAATTGTCAGATTTATAATCCATAGTTCTTTAGTATTTATTTTTAAGACCAGTGCTCGATAAACAGTAAAGCATAAATTCCAAAATTTTTAATCTTAATTTTAACAATACCGTATCTAGTATACTAATAAATATACTATTTTACCTCTTTATAAATAGCATAATAAAACATATATATATAAAAAATAATAAATAAATAAATAATTATTAATAGTAAATAATAATAAATAAATAATAAATATTATAAAAATAAAATGAAAATATATCAAATATATATAAAATAATATAAAAATATATAAAATATATCATTTTTGAAGTCCCTTTAAGACAATCCCAATGTATTTTTTTAAATGCAAATGTATTGCAGTGTATCTTATGTATCCCCCTAAAAACAGACAGAATGGCACTTTCTCATATAAGAGAGCCAGTATCGACAGACAGAAATTACAAACCCACACCTAACACTTAAAATACAGTGGGCTATGGTAAGTTTTTAGCCACCTTTGATTACAGCAATTTTGGCTTGTTTAATAACGTCTCTTCTTTTTTCTTTCTGACAATACCATGTTAGTATCAAGCTACTCTTATCTATGAACAATAGCTGACTTATAACTTACAATGAAAGTTCGTGGAAGTAAGGAAATTACTGAATTTCAACAAGGACAAATAATAGAATGGCATCATTGTGGCAAGTCAAATGGAGAAATTGCTCGGTTTTTCCAGGTTAATCATCAAATGGTTAATAATATTGCCAAGAAATTTAATGAAGAAGTTCATTGTCGTGTAGAACAAGGTTCAGGAGGACCAAGCATCGTGTGTCTGAACGAAAGAAAAGGGCACTGAAAAGGGAAGTCATCAGAAACCGTTGTCAGAGCGTCAAAGATGTCGCCAACAGCATGGAAATCTCACCATATGTGGTGAGAAAAACTCTGAAAGAGCTAGGCTACCAAAGAAGAGTTGCAATAAAGAAGCTCTTGATTTCAGGGGTTAACAGGAAACTTCGTATGGACTAGGCGAGAGAATTTGAGAGCAAAGTTTATGAATTTTGGCAGTCTGTAATTTGGCCAGATGAAAGTAAATTCTGCCAATATTCTAATTCTAGATTGGTTTACGTTTGGAGAAATGAAAATGAGATTTGGAACACTAAATGTTTGCAGGCAACCGTGAAACATGGAGGGATTGTAGTAATGCTGTTGGGCGTTGTCTGGTTTAGAGAGACATCTGATCTGATTCTTGTTGACGAGCAGGTGAATGATCCAAAATACTGTCAAATATTAGAGAAAGGACTACTCCCACTATTTGAAACCAATCAGATTGACAAGAATATCTAACTTTTTTCAAGAGGAATGGAGCGTCATATCATACGAGCAAGGTAGCAAAGGCCTGGAAGGAATCGCAATAAATCAAGTCACTGCCATAAGTAGCCCAAAATCCTGACATAAATAAATAGAGCAATAGAGCACGTTTGGGAGCATGTTGACCGAAGACTTCGAGAGCGTGCACCCAAAATCATGTCAGTGACAACCCTTAAAGAAACATTTCTAAAAGAGTGGCCAAATATGGCTCAGACGGTTGTTGATAACTTGATCAAATCGAATCCAAGCACTGAAACTAGCAAATGGAAAATCTACTACATACTAGTTCCAAATACATTGAATAGGGATTACATAATTCAATTTTGAAACTGGATGTAGTTTATTTCTCCTGGCTAAGACTTTTCTTATACCACTTTATATTTACACCTTGCCATCTTAAATTTTTACTTGTATCCAGATTCGTCAAAAAAGGCAACACCTTTTTAAAATTTTGTAATCACTCCCCCACCGCCAACATAAACTATATAATACTATTTAGGCTAAAAATGTAAATCATTTTTTTCGAAAGTTGTTCAACATCGCTTAAGAATGGAACAAAAACGTTAATCTTAATTTAACGTTTAGTTCTTAGTTATGAAACATGGTAATTTTTGTGTCGTGATTAATACATATTTTCAAACAATAGTATTACTATATATATATATATATATATATATATATATATATATATATATATATATATATATATATATATATATATACTTTATAAAATAGAGTAGATAAGTTGGATCAACACGAAAAATATTAATAATAATATTATTATTATTAATATTAACCAAATGACAGAAATAAAGTCAAGTTTCCACGTTCGGAATATTCGAGATGCGAGAAATAAACAGAGAAACGGTGGAGACTCACATGAGGCTAAAGAGAATCCTCTTTGTAGATGGAATTATTAGTAAAAATCCGATCACTGATATATGTTTGTATGTGTATATATATATACATTCGCAGAGAGTACTGTTTCGCTGTATCACAGCTCCTGGGTGCGACTAGACATTCGAATGCCTCAAGCCTGGATCGAAACCCAACCAATTTAGAGTTTCTACCACTGAGCTATTTTCATTCGACAGAAAGAAACAGCTATATATATATATATATATATATATATATACAGTAGCGGCCATAATATAAGGAACGGAAACAACAAAGACATAAATATATGTATTACTTAAAAAGTAATGCATGATTAATATTTATTTGTACTAATGTACAAAATGTGGCACAAGGCCAAAAGGGGATTGGGGAGGACGGTCTTCTTCTGTCTTAATTCTAAACTTAGCAAGTCACAGACACGAACCCAAAGATACCAACAATAGTCCTATCACCAAAACAACACGTTCACTCCTACCTTACTTACTGCGTCCACCATAATACCTCAAATTCTCTATGAAATCCTAACTAGTCCCCATATGTACATTTCAAAGTCTGTGGGGGGATGGGAAAAAACAACAATTTAAAAAAAAAACAATGATTATTTACAATATGAAATAATACTATTTACATGAAAACAAAACAAAATAAGGTTAGTAATACCCACCCCACACACACACACAATCCCTAAATGTGGCAGAAACATTAGTTAACTGGACGAAATAATTGCGGGATTATAACATTATAAAAAACCAAGCACGCACACAAATACGCACTCATTTAGACACAATAACAAATACGAAAACACACACATGAAACGAAAGTCATCCAGCAACAACCAGAGAACTGAGATCACTGACCACCTAACGAGGGAGGGGATGGGGAATTAAACAAAAGAAAAATAGGGACAGAAATAAAAGGGGCCAATGAGCATGCATACCCTAGCTAAGTTAACCAGAAACGGGAAACTAAAGATTCAAACTAAAAACCTAAACTAGCCTAATATCGGGGCGGGTTGCCTCTGTTCAGCCCAGAAAGGACAAAATCCTGTACCTAACCGACATCCAAGTGCCACTCCAGGTCAGCCCCTTTCACTCTACACAGTCGCGCAAGATTTACCCACCTTTTGCCGAATTCTGATGAAGAGAGTCGAGGGCTTTCCGTCCTAATCTTGATTTTAAGCTGATGCCTAAAGTACAAGATCAGTTGGGAAGAGGTGAACTTCTCACCTCCATAGAATCCCTTCTGACGTGTCGACCAAATAACGACTCTCATAACTCCTAGCAAGCAGTGGAACACATAAAGTTCAGCCTTCGTCAACGGCGGTTCCACATTGCTACAAACAGAAGAGGCCTCAAGGACAAATAACTTTCCCTGCAACATGCGAAACATGAGGCCTCCAACAAACTTACACAACGGTGCTACCAACTTGCAATGAAAGAAGACGTGACCTAGGGTCTCGACTTCCCCACTACAGCGTCGGCAGTTTGGATATTTCTCCAAGCCCGCTGCGCAAAGCTTTTTGGTGACACAGAGGGCCCCACGAATCACCAGCCAGGTGAGGGATGCCTCATTGTTATTGAGAACCCGGGAACCCAAGGCCATATCGAGCGAGCCTCCTGCTTCGTAAGACCGAGCTCGCCAATCAGATCATCATGAACGGACCCCTAACTAACACGTGATATAATGCCCTACAAGACAACGCCTGGACGTTGGAGAGGCCATCCGACTCCCGTAAGAAGCGTTTCAGAGCAACACGACATTCACGGTAGAAGGAGCATTCGGCTCGGGGTAAACGGTGGATCTCCTCCTCGCACGAGTGCACACTTCTCAAGGATGGGAAATTTCTATGGGCGTTTTCCTTCCCGAAGGCGTCCTCCTCATCCGGTTCGCGACACAAACGATCTAGGAACACGATGCGAAGCATATAAAGACGGATCTCAATGCTAGGATAAACCAGACCGCCTTCAGATGGATGAAGGCAACAGATCTCCCGAGAGACTCTGGCAGCTTTGCCTTCCCACAAGAAGAACAAGAGCTTCACTAACGCCAGAAAAGTGTCAGACGGAAGTGGAAGCACAGAGAGTCGGTAAAGGAGAATCGGGTAGATATGTGAAACACATACCTCCACCCTCTCCTTTAAGGAAAGATTCCTCCAAGACCACAAATTAATTGCGATCTCGTACCTCCGATAAATTCCTTCCCAACTGGACATCGGGATGAAGCCAGACGCCAAGTATCTTGACCGGTCCATCAGTTCAGTTGAAAGGTCCATGATGATGTTGAATGTAAAATAAATGGTTTAAAAGTTTCAACTTAATTAACGATCCATCGCAAGGAGAAAACGTTGTTACAAAAGCTAGAATGACCAATCAAAATACAAATATAGGATTTCTTGGTTATTGTAATTCATTCCGTCCTATACTTATACATATATATATATATATATATATATATATATATATATATATATATATATACACACACACACATATATATATGTGTGTGTGTGTGTGTATATATATATATATATATATATATATATATATATATATATATATATATAAATTTAATGAAAACAGACCACTTTAAAGTACCATTACAATAATTTATTTCACCAAAATCCTTTTAAAGGACTCCGGATCATCAGGTAACACTTCCAACATCGAAATGAAAGGAAAAATGAAAAATATATATATATATTGTTATATATATATATATATATATATATATATATATATATATATATATATATATATATATATGTGTGTGTGTGTGTGTGTGTGTGTGTGTGTATTGATAAATATATATGGATAAATATATATATATATATATATAGGTACCTCCACTATTTCGGCATGAATTTTCTATATTTAAGTTTAAAATGAATTTTTTACAACCAAAAGACATTTTTGAAGTTTTTATTTTACCTTTAATTGAAAGTTTAATCATTAATATTGTTATTTCCATTAATTAAACAATTCTGATGTATTTCAGATAGAAACTATATACATTTGATTGTCAAATTTAATTTCAAATATTTAAATTTTCTTAAAATCGGCCATTTTCTTAATTTTAAGAAATTTGTGAACAAACACAAATTTATCGATTTTGAAAATATTTGAAAAATTTCTGACACGTTATTTTAGTAAAATTAAAAAATTTAAAGTTAAAGTAATCTGATTTGAAAGAAATCTTTCTTACTTATAGCATAAAAAAATAAAATACAACCAATTATTAACGATCGGTCCTGTTCATCTGATCCAACTATTGATGGATTGTTGAATGACGAATCGATAACAGCTACTACGGATGACCATAAATGACATCATTTTTAAAAATCTGAGTTTTTAAAAAAAACATATTCTATTTGAGAAATACAATATATAATGGAAATACAATACATAAAATACAAATATTTAGTGAAATAGTAAATGAAAAAAAGAAAAATTACTTTAAAATTTAAAGTTTAAATTTTACACTTTTAAAGTTGAACGGAAAATACAACCTGTTAGAAAGCAACTAAGAAACGAAAAGTTATGAAAAGGCCACGTAAAGGGACAAAACTCTTAGATGACGTGACCTTGTTATAATAATGGCAAATTCAGTATATCATACATGGGAATAAGGAATGTATTAAGTAAAAAAATACAACATAAAAAATTATTTTAAAAAAAATAGCGTAACTAAATTTATTAAACTTAGCAATTTTGGACTCGTAAATTTTTTTCCCACTTAATTACTACATCGCCTCGAGGAAGTAGCCTAATACAGAGCTTTACACGATTTTAAACTATTATATATTATTATAATTAAAATTTCTTGAACAACGAAAAAATTCTTGTAAAACTTAATTATTCATCAGAAAAATTTATTTCTTCAGACAATAATGTCCTTAATATTACTTATTTACAAAAGCAACTGAAAGCTTTTCTAATTAAGTAATATCATAGTATTGTAGAGCTTAACATCTACATGCCAGTGGATCAGAACCAATTACTGAGTGCACTAAATCCTCATTGGACAAGAAATGCTAAAAACATTTCTAATTTACATTTTCATGTTAGTTATAGATTTTTGTACAAGCTAAACACAATTCAGGCTTCAGACGCAAGTTTTACAATAATTGCTTCTGATTGGCCAATATATCTCTAAGTAATAACAACGCCTACGCACACGTGTTTAAACACAAAATACCGCCAAAAATCTTGAAATGTGTTCGCGAGCCACACACGTGACCAGCAATGTAAATAAATACAATGCACGAACACAAGTTTACCAGTGAGCTTCGCGTCGGTTTTTGACCTTTTGTTTGATATTTTTGACTTGCGACGAACCTTTTTTTTGCTGCTAACGATTTTCCTTTCAGTGCTTCAAGAACTTTTTGGACGAGCTTCTGAGGATTTTTTCTGATAAGTTATTCTTTAAGTTTTATTTTTTTTTGATTTTATTCTTCTATTTCTTTTTGTTTGTTTTATTTTTGGGGCTTCGGCCCTCATAATTTTTTTTATTTTAGTCCGGTTTGACAAAGTCTTACCGGACGATTTCTTTTTTATTGTTTATTTCTTTCTAGTTGTTTTAGAGAAAAAAAAAAGTCAGCACAGTATTTGAAAAAAAGAAAAAGAAAACTTTATTTTTTTTTTCCTTTTTATTAGCGACTTCGGTCGCATTCTCTCGTCTCGTTTTTGGTTTAACTAGTTTGTTTTTTCTTTTGCATTTTTATTTTCTTTAGCGGCTTTGGCCGCAAACCTTTATTTTTTTTTCTGGTTGTAAACCAGACTTTTTCTTTTCCTTTCTTTTTCTTTTTGTACATTTTCGTGAATTTTTAAAAAAGAGAGAGGAGTTTCTGTTTTTGTTTTTTGCTTTCGGCGGCCTTTGGGCGCCATTTAGATTTTTTTTTTCCTGTTTAATTTTTGTTTGTCTTTTAATTTTCCCAGTTTATTTATTTTTTAAAAAAAAGTTTATTGTCTTTGTTTCTCTTCTTTTAATTTACTGGTACATCCAGGCTTATTTGTTTAATTTTTTTTTTTTTTTTTTTTTTTTTTTTTTTTTTTTTTCCCTCCCAAAACTCCTTTCCCCAAATTTGGTGATTACATTTAAAAAGACCCGCAGGTGGTAGTCTCCACGTTTTTCAATATGGCCGACGGTGCCAGTCGGGCCAATATAAAAAAGGACCTTTTTGGGACGGCTGCTAAAGCCACCCCCCCTGATAATGCTGCCAAGAAGCGGGCTGATGGTAGCCCCAAAGCTGACCGTACTAGTAGCTCCAAGAAGGGAGAAGCTAGTAATAAGAATATTGAGGTGCCAAAGGAGGCACAAAAGACAGCCGAGGAATTGCCCTCATGCTGGAAGTCCCCACCAAGTTGTATTCTGAACATGGCGGATTTCCTGGATAAGGCGAAAAGTTACGCCCATCTTGTAAATAAAGATGGGTTCGTCGATGTTGTCCAGGAGCTCGATGTGTTCACAAAAAGAATGGTGACCGTTTTTGTGGTGGACAAAAAAACCAAAAAGATTTGTCGCTCCACTAAAGACACAGTGATTAAATCACTTTTGTCCCTGGGGATAAAACCCCAAAGAGTAATTAAAGGTAGAGGGTTCTTCATGTGGGACATTCTGCTGCCCACACCAGAAGATTGCCTAGACATGGCAAAAAAAGAATTGATCACAAAAGATCTAATACTAAGAACGGAATATGAAGGCCGAAGACGGACCAGGGTGGCCGTGTTCGAGGTTCCTCCTCAAATTTCGGGAGAGCTTCTGGCTGCATTTTTTATGCAGTACGGCCAAATTTTAGGGGCTCTCTCCGACAATTTGAACGGGGGATGGACTTTTGATATCATGCTTGATCAAGAGGCCTTCAAGTCTGTCCCCAACTGTTTGGTGTTTGGTGACCGGAAAATGCCGGTCATAGTGACCGGTAGGAGACCAACTTGCTGGAGGTGTGGAGAGACTGGTCACCTTTCCTCCTCCTGCCCAGGGAAGAAGGCCCCTGGAGTTCCGGTCACAGGCGACCAAAATACCCCCTTGGCCGAGAAAGTAAAATCCGCGGCGCCTGTAGTGGGCCTAGCTGCGGGGCGTACTGTTGGGGAAAATCCCTCGGTTGGGTCCAGACCCACATTACCCTCAAATCCGACGCCTGCCACAAGTGTGGTTAAGGAGAAGGATGAGGGGGAATGGCGCCTCGTGGTTAGGGGCAAGGGGAAGACCCAAACAGCGGTTCCTCAGTCCCAGCATGACCCCGGGGACATTGTCACCTACAGCCCCATTCCCTCTACCAGCTCTGAGGGCGACGCCTCGGCGTCTTATGCTGAAACTGCTACTGCAGCCCAAAAATTGAACGAACCAAGTTGGCAGAAAATTTTGGACCTAAAAAAGTTGAAAGAAAAAGTGGAGGCCAAGCGGGCTAAAAATAAAAAATCGCTGGGGGTACCGGGCCCCCTATCCTCTGCCCCGTCTTCCCCCCCATCACTTAAATACAAATTCACAAAACCACCTCCGCCTAAATCTTTGACAAACTCTCCAGTGAAACCTCTTCGTTCCTCCAAACCTTCACCCGTAAAGACACCTTCCGGCATGACTCCATCAACTACACCGAGAGACACTCCTATGCATACACCCACTCACTCTCCTCAGAAAAAAAGAAACAGAAGTCCGGATACTCAATCAACTACGGACAAGAAAAAAAAGAAAATAAAACCACCATATCTCCCGGGGGAAGACGTCTGCCGCGTATCCCGGGATCAGGCTGACAGGGTCTTCGGGCAAACTAAGAACCCGATGCCCTTAAAAGTTCTCTGGAACTTCCGGCACATCAAGGGTGTAGATGTGGAGGTGCCGGAAAATTTTGAGGCCCAAAATCAACTAACCGTGGTGAGAACTGGCCCGGGTACGCGGGAGATATGGGGCATGATAGAGGAGGCTAAGGCCTCCTTGAAAGTGGTGCCCCCAGCAGTAGTTCTCCTTGAGGAAAACTTAGACGAAACGAAAAAGTGTAAAGGGAGGGTCCCTCTTTATGTTCACCCATCCCTTTATAGGGCTCTTAAGTTAACTTATCCCGCGGACATCGGTAGCTTGTCTCAGAGTGATACTCTCGATACTGAGATGATGTCAGGTTCGATGGGACAAGCTGTCGGTGTCCTCACCCCAGCCATGTTCTATCCTGAAGGACAACCCTAATTCGATTGACAATGTCTCTCTGGTTAGCTACGTTGAATGTCCGGGGCCTGAGGTCCGAGTCTCGCAGGGCGAGGCTCACTCGTGACCTTCAGCGCCTCGGGGTGAATGTATGTTGTATACAAGAGACCCGGTTTTCTTCTCATGATCGTGAGGACATACTGTCTAGGGGGTTTGCCCTTTATTCAGCCTGTTTTGATGGTCGTTCGAGGGGTGTCTCTTGGCTAGTGAGCAGGTCTTTGAAGGCTGCTTGTACCCTTGTCTTCGCGGATCCGGCGGGCAGACTTTGCGTGCTGGATGTTACCATAAAGGATAAGGTTCTACGTCTCATTGGGGTTTATGCGCCCAATACCCATTCCGAGCGGCCTGCTTTGTTTCGGCAGATCGCGCCGTTCTTGACGACGTCTCGTCGGGTAGTTTTAGCGGGGGATTGGAATGCCGTCCTTGACCCCGATATAGATCGTATAGGGCAAAAACAAGGTACTAACAACCCGGATGTGAAACCGTTTCGGGACTTTATCGATGAGTTTGATCTTGTCGATAAGTTCCGGAATGAACACCCTCGGGAGGTAGCATGGACTTGGACAACTAGTGGCAACTCGGCTCCCGGGACGCTTGCGAGCTACCTGGACCGGGTCTTAGTTAGGAGAGTCGACGTAGGGCTCTTAGGGTGTCCAAGTTTCCATTATATAGTTTATACGGATCATAGGCTTGTCCGGGTCCGTGTAAACTTAGATAAGCCTAAGGTTAGATTGGCTGGTTACTGGAAATTGAACTGTTCACTTTTTGGTGATCAGGGTTTCCGGGACCAGCTGTTACTAACCATCCAAAGGGAATTGACGGGAGCGGTTGTGGGAAACGCCTGGTGGGGAAATCTTAAATCTAAAATTCGAACGTTTGCTGCCGATTTTAGTCGTCGACTCAATCTAGATAGATTAGCGGCGCAAACTGCTTTAGAAGATAAAGTCGATCGGGCAGTGAAATCCCGTGTTAGTGGGGACATAGCTTTAGCTAAGGCAGAGTTGTCCTCCTTGCTTATCAAGAAGGATCAAGCTCTGGTAGTTAGGGCTAGGTTAAAAAGAATGTCTTCTGAGGCAACGAATATGGCCGCTGAACTGCGTGCAGAGGAAAATCGAAGCGCGTCTAAGCGACATATTGCATGCGTCACGTTGCCGGATAAGCGGACAGTGACTACAAACGCGGGCATATGTGAGGTGTTTCGGGACTACTTTCAGGATCTTTTCACCAGGGAGCCCGGTCTGAGCTCTGCTCAGTTCGACGCCTATTTAGCTGACTTTCCCTGCCTTTCGGCAGCTGAAGCGGCTAGGTGCGAGGGTCCCATTACAGAGTCGGAGATCTGGGAAGCGCTGAAGCAGGTTGGCCTGGATAAGTCTCCGGGATTAGATGGTCTTCCCTACGAAGTGTACTTGAGGTTGTCGCACGTTTTTGTTCCTTTGCTGGAACTGATTTACAACCACTGGATGAAGCAGGGGTCTTTACCCCAACGCTTCACCAGGGGTGTGATCAAGTTGCTGCGTAAGGACAAGGACGGTGGGGATGGGTTAGGGAACTTTCGCCCTTTAACGATGTTAAACACTGACTTAAAGATTTTGGCGAAGATCCTAGCCAACCGTTTGCAGCTTGTCCTGTCTAGTCTGATTGGCCCTGAACAGACTTGTGCTGTGAAGGGGAGGACTATTCAGGATAACCTTCATATGGTACGCTTGATCTTAGAACAAGTCGACAGTGAAGCCGCGCTGATCAATTTAGATCAGTCCAAGGCCTTCGATAGGGTTGACCATCGATTTCTGGAGGCTGTCCTTTCGGCGGCCGGTTTCAGAGCCGACTTTCGCTCCTGGATCCGACTTTTGTATGCGACCCCCGGTGCGCTGGTGGAAGTGAATGGGGTAAGATCGAAGCCTTTCGTATTGTCTCGCTCCATTCGTCAAGGTTGTCCGCTCTCGCCTCTGCTTTACGTTCTTGCGTTGGAACCTTTCCTTCGCAAGTTAAAGGCGAATCCGGTCCTGCGCGGAATTTCCCTGCCTGGGGCTTCCACCTCAGCCAGGTATTCTGCCTATGCTGACGACGTTTCGGTTCTTGTGTCGAGCAGAGCCGAGATTGACGTCGTCAGCAAAGAGATCAGTGGGTATGAGATGGTGACAGGGGCCAAGATCAACCGCGATAAGTCTTTGGGCTTGCGGTTGGGTGCGTGGAAGGGAGTTTCTCTTCCCGGACCTTTCCTCTGGACGGATGGGCCGATCAAGATACTCGGCGTCTGGTTCGGTCCTGATCTCCAGTTGGAAATGAATTGGTCGGAGGTGCAAGGGAAGGCCGAGATCGCGGGTAAACTGTGGTCTCGGAGGAGACTTTCCCTGAAGGGAAGGGCGGAGGTATGTGTTTCACACATATATCCGATCCTCCTTTACCGACTGTCTGTGCTTCCACTCCCGTATGCCAGACTAATGTCATTAGTCCGGACCTTGTTCTCTTTCTTGTGGAGAGACAAGGCCCCTATGGTGTGTCGCGAGATCTGTTGCCTTCATCCCTCTGAGGGCGGTCTGGGTATGCCTAGCATTGAGATTCGTCAATATATGCTTCGCATTACCTTTCTAGACCGAATGTGTCGCGGATTGGATGAGGTGGGCACCTTTTGGAAAGAAGATGTCCGAAAACATTTCCCATCCCTGAGAAGTGTGCACTCGTGCGAGGTGGAGGCTGGCCGTACACCTCGTGCCGAGTGCTCCTTCTACCGCGAATGTCGTAGTGCTTTGAAGCTCCTCTTGCGGACGACGGATGGCCTCTCCGACGCCCAGGCGTTGTCTCGTAAGGCATTGTATCAGTTGTTAGTTAGGGGGTCCGTTCAAGATGGTCTGATCGACGAGCTCGGTCTTACGAAGCAGGAGGCTCGCTCGATATGGCCTTGGGCGCCTGGGTTGAAATGTCTCAATAACGATGAGGCATCACTCACCTGGCTGATGATTCGTGGGGCCCTCTGGGTCGGCAAGAGACTTTGTTCAGCAGGTTTGGAGAAATATCCAAACTGTCGTCGCTGTACTGGCGAAGTCGAGACCATTGGTCACGCCTTTTTTCAGTGCAAGACGGTAGTGCCGTTGTGCAAGTTTGTTGAAGGCCTCATGGTTCGCATGCTGCAGGGAAAGTTCTTTGTCCTGGAAGCCAGTTCTGTTTGTAGCAATGTGGTGCCGCAATTGACGAAGGCTGAACACTATGTGTTCTGTTGCTTACTAGGGATTATGAGAGTCGTGATTTGGACGACGCGTCAGAAGGGATTCCATGAGGGCGAGAAGTTCACCTCTTCCCAACTGATCTTGTTCTTTGAGCATCAGCTTAAAGTCAAGATTAGGACGGAAAGGCGGCGGCTCCCTTCATCGGAATTCGGCAAAAGGTGGGTGAATCTTGCGCGAATGTGTAGAGTGAAAGGGGCTGACCTAGAGTGGCACTTGGATGTCGGTTAGGTACAGAATTTTGTCCTAACAGGGTTGAACATAGGCAACCCACCCAGATTTTAGGTTAGACTAGGTTTTCGATTTTTGAATCTTTAGTTTTCCCTTTTTTCTAGTAAACTTAGCTAGGGTATGCTTGCGCATTGGTCCCTTTTATTTCTGTCCCTATTTTCCTTTTGTTTTAATTCCCCATCCCCTCCCTCGTTAGGTGGTCAGTGACTTCAGTTCTCTGGTGGATGCGGGGCGCCTTTCGTTTCGTGTGTGTGCTTTTTCGTATTTGTTGTTGTGTATGAATGTGTGTGTGTCTGTGTGAATGCTTGGAGGAATGAATGTTTTTTTTTTTTTTTTTTTTTTTTTTTTTTTTTTTTTTTCTTATTTTTCTTAGCCCCGCATTGATTTCGTCTAGTTAACTGATTTTGCTGCACATTTATGGTTTGTGGGGGGTTTTACTACTAACACAGTTTTGTTTAGTTTTTATTGTAAATACTTAAGTCATATTGTATATACTCATTTGGGGATCTTTTAAAAGTTGTTGTTTTATTGACCCTCCCCCCCACAGACAATTTTTGTACATAAGGGGACTAGTTAGGACTTCATAGAGAATTTGAGGCATTATGGTGGACGTAGTAAGAAAGGTAGGAGTGAATGTGTTGTTTTGGTGATTGGAATATTGTTAGTTTGTTTGGGTCCGTGTCTGGGACTAGCTAAGTTTAGATTTAAGACAGTAGAAGACCGTCATTCCCCATCCCCTTTTTTAGGCCTTGTGCCACATTTTATACACATTTGTATAAATAAATATTGTGAGCTTCGCGTCGGTTTTTGACCTTTTGTTTGATATTTTTGACTTGCGACGAACCTTTTTTTTGCTGCTAACGATTTTCCTTTCAGTGCTTCAAGAACTTTTTGGACGAGCTTCTGAGGATTTTTTCTGATAAGTTATTCTTTAAGTTTTATTTTTTTTTGATTTTATTCTTCTATTTCTTTTTGTTTGTTTTATTTTTGGGGCTTCGGCCCTCATAATTTTTTTTATTTTAGTCCGGTTTGACAAAGTCTTACCGGACGATTTCTTTTTTATTGTTTATTTCTTTCTAGTTGTTTTAGAGAAAAAAAAAAGTCAGCACAGTATTTGAAAAAAAGAAAAAGAAAACTTTATTTTTTTTTTCCTTTTTATTAGCGACTTCGGTCGCATTCTCTCGTCTCGTTTTTGGTTTAACTAGTTTGTTTTTTCTTTTGCATTTTTATTTTCTTTAGCGGCTTTGGCCGCAAACCTTTATTTTTTTTTCTGGTTGTAAACCAGACTTTTTCTTTTCCTTTCTTTTTCTTTTTGTACATTTTCGTGAATTTTTAAAAAAGAGAGAGGAGTTTCTGTTTTTGTTTTTTGCTTTCGGCGGCCTTTGGGCGCCATTTAGATTTTTTTTTTCCTGTTTAATTTTTGTTTGTCTTTTAATTTTCCCAGTTTATTTATTTTTTAAAAAAAAGTTTATTGTCTTTGTTTCTCTTCTTTTAATTTACTGGTACATCCAGGCTTATTTGTTTAATTTTTTTTTTTTTTTTTTTTTTTTTTTTTTTTCCCTCCCAAAACTCCTTTCCCCAAATTTGGTGATTACATATAAAAAGACCCGCAGGTGGTAGTTTCCACGTTTTTCAATATGGCCGACGGTGCCAGTCGGGCCAATATAAAAAAGGACCTTTTTGGGACGGCTGCTAAAGCCAACCCCACTGATAATGCTGCCAAGAAGCGGGCTGATGGTAGCCCCAAAGCTGACCATACTAGCAGCTCCAAGAAGGGAGAAGCTAGTAATAAGAATTTTGAGGTGCCAAAGGAGGCACAAAAGACAGCCGAGGAATTGCCCTCATGCTGGAAGTCCCCACCAAGTTGTATTCTGAACATGGCGGATTTCCTGGATAAGGCGAAAAGTTACGCCCATCTTGTAAATAAAGATGGGTTCGTCGATGTTGTCCAGGAGCTCGATGTGTTCACAAAAAGAATGGTGACCGTTTTTGTGGTGGACAAAAAAACCAAAAAGATTTGTCGCTCCACTAAAGACACAGTGATTAAATCACTTTTGTCCCTGGGGATAAAACCCCAAAGAGTAATTAAGGGTAGAGGGTTCTTCATGTGGGACATTCTGCTGCCCACACCAGAAGATTGCCTAGACATGGCAAAAAAAGAATTGATCACAAAAGATCTAATACTAAGAACGGAATATGAAGGCCGAAGACGGACCAGGGTGGCCGTGTTCGAGGTTCCTCCTCAAATTTCGGGAGAGCTTCTGGCTGCATTTTTTATGCAGTACGGCCAAATTTTAGGGGCTCTCTCCGACAATTTGAACGGGGGATGGACTTTTGATATCATGCTTGATCAAGAGGCCTTCAAGTCTGTCCCCAACTGTTTGGTGTTTGGTGACCGGAAAATGCCGGTCATAGTGACCGGTAGGAGACCAACTTGCTGGAGGTGTGGAGAGACTGGTCACCTTTCCTCCTCCTGCCCAGGGAAGAAGGCCCCTGGAGTTCCGGTCACAGGCGACCAAAATACCCCCTTGGCCGAGAAAGTAAAATCCGCGGCGCCTGTAGTGGGCCTAGCTGCGGGGCGTACTGTTGGGGAAAATCCCTCGGTTGGGTCCAGACCCACATTACCCTCAAATCCGACGCCTGCCACAAGTGTGGTTAAGGAGAAGGATGAGGGGGAATGGCGCCTCGTGGTTAGGGGCAAGGGGAAGACCCAAACAGCGGTTCCTCAGTCCCAGCATGACCCCGGGGACATTGTCACCTACAGCCCCATTCCCTCTACCAGCTCTGAGGGCGACGCCTCGGCGTCTTATGCTGAAACTGCTACTGCAGCCCAAAAATTGAACGAACCAAGTTGGCAGAAAATTTTGGACCTAAAAAAGTTGAAAGAAAAAGTGGAGGCCAAGCGGGCTAAAAATAAAAAATCGCTGGGGGTACCGGGCCCCCTATCCTCTGCCCCGTCTTCCCCCCCATCACTTAAATACAAATTCACAAAACCACCTCCGCCTAAATCTTTGACAAACTCTCCAGTGAAACCTCTTCGTTCCTCCAAACCTTCACCCGTAAAGACACCTTCCGGCATGACTCCATCAACTACACCGAGAGACACTCCTATGCATACACCCACTCACTCTCCTCAGAAAAAAAGAAACAGAAGTCCGGATACTCAATCAACTACGGACAAGAAAAAAAAGAAAATAAAACCACCATATCTCCCGGGGGAAGACGTCTGCCGCGTATCCCGGGATCAGGCTGACAGGGTCTTCGGGCAAACTAAGAACCCGATGCCCTTAAAAGTTCTCTGGAACTTCCGGCACATCAAGGGTGTAGATGTGGAGGTGCCGGAAAATTTTGAGGCCCAAAATCAACTAACCGTGGTGAGAACTGGCCCGGGTACGCGGGAGATATGGGGCATGATAGAGGAGGCTAAGGCCTCCTTGAAAGTGGTGCCCCCAGCAGTAGTTCTCCTTGAGGAAAACTTAGACGAAACGAAAAAGTGTAAAGGGAGGGTCCCTCTTTATGTTCACCCATCCCTTTATAGGGCTCTTAAGTTAACTTATCCCGCGGACATCGGTAGCTTGTCTCAGAGTGATACTCTCGATACTGAGATGATGTCAGGTTCGATGGGACAAGCTGTCGGTGTCCTCACCCCAGCCATGTTCTATCCTGAAGGACAACCCTAATTCGATTGACAATGTCTCTCTGGTTAGCTACGTTGAATGTCCGGGGCCTGAGGTCCGAGTCTCGCAGGGCGAGGCTCACTCGTGACCTTCAGCGCCTCGGGGTGAATGTATGTTGTATACAAGAGACCCGGTTTTCTTCTCATGATCGTGAGGACATACTGTCTAAGGGGTTTGCCCTTTATTCAGCCTGTTTTGATGGTCGTTCGAGGGGTGTCTCTTGGCTAGTGAGCAGGTCTTTGAAGGCTGCTTGTACCCTTGTCTTCGCGGATCCGGCGGGCAGACTTTGCGTGCTGGATGTTACCATAAAGGATAAGGTTCTACGTCTCATTGGGGTTTATGCGCCCAATACCCATTCCGAGCGGCCTGCTTTGTTTCGGCAGATCGCGCCGTTCTTGACGACGTCTCGTCGGGTAGTTTTAGCGGGGGATTGGAATGCCGTCCTTGACCCCGATATAGATCGTATAGGGCATAAACAAGGTACTAACAACCCGGATGTGAAACCATTTCGGGACTTTATCGATCGGTTTGATCTGGTCGATAAGTTCCGGAATGAACACCCTCGGGAGGTAGCATGGACTTGGACAACTAGTGGCAACTCGGCTCCTGGGACGCTTGCGAGCTACCTGGACCGAGTCTTAGTTAGGAGAGTCGATGTAGGGCTCTTAGGGTGTCCAAGTTTCCATTATATAGTTTATACGGATCATAGGCTTGTCCGGGTCCGTGTAAACTTAGATAAGCCTAAGGTTAGATTGGCTGGTTACTGGAAATTGAACTGTTCACTTTTTGGTGATCAGGGTTTCCGGGACCAGCTGTTACTAACCATCCAAAGGGAATTGACGGGAGCGGTTGTGGGAAACGCCTGGTGGGGAAATCTTAAATCTAAAATTCGAACGTTTGCTGCCGATTTTAGTCGTCGACTCAATCTAGATAGATTAGCGGCGCAAACTGCTTTAGAAGATAAAGTCGATCGGGCAGTGAAATCCCGTGTTAGTGGGGACATAGCTTTAGCTAAGGCAGAGTTGTCCTCTTTGCTTATCAAGAAGGATCAAGCTCTGGTAGTTAGGGCTAGGTTAAAAAGAATGTCTTCTGAGGCAACGAATATGGCCGCTGAACTGCGTGCAGAGGAAAATCGAAGCGCGTCTAAGCGACATATTGCATGCGTCACGTTGCCGGGTAAGCGGACCGTGACTACAAACGCGGGCATATGTGAGGTGTTTCGGGACTACTTTCAGGATCTTTTCACCAGGGAGCCCGGTCTGAGCTCTGCTCAGTTCGACGCCTATTTAGCTGACTTTCCCTGCCTTTCGGCAGCTGAAGCGGCTAGGTGCGAGGGTCCCATTACAGAGTCGGAGATCTGGGAAGCGCTGAAGCAGGTTGGCCTGGATAAGTCTCCGGGATTAGATGGTCTTCCCTACGAAGTGTACTTGAGGTTGTCGCACGTTTTTGTTCCTTTGCTGGAACTGATTTACAACCACTGGATGAAGCAGGGGTCTTTACCCCAACGCTTCACCAGGGGTGTGATCAAGTTGCTGCGTAAGGACAAGGACGGTGGGGATGGGTTAGGGAACTTTCGCCCTTTAACGATGTTAAACACTGACTTAAAGATTTTGGCGAAGATCTTAGCCAACCGTTTGCAGCTTGTCCTGTCTAGTCTGATTGGCCCTGAACAGACTTGTGCTGTGAAGGGGAGGACTATTCAGGATAACCTTCATATGGTACGCTTGATCTTAGAACAAGTCGACAGTGAAGCCGCGCTGATCAATTTAGATCAGTCCAAGGCCTTCGATAGGGTTGACCATCGATTTCTGGAGGCTGTCCTTTCGGCGGCCGGTTTCAGAGCCGACTTTCGCTCCTGGATCCGACTTTTGTATGCGACCCCCGGTGCGCTGGTGGAAGTGAATGGGGTAAGATCGAAGCCTTTCGTATTGTCTCGCTCCATTCGTCAAGGTTGTCCGCTCTCGCCTCTGCTTTACGTTCTTGCGTTGGAACCATTCCTTCGCAAGTTGAAGGCGAATCCGGTCCTGCGCGGAATTTCCCTGCCTGGGGCTTCCACCTCAGCCAGGTATTCTGCCTATGCTGACGACGTTTCGGTTCTTGTGTCGAGCAGAGCCGAGATTGACGAAGTCAGCAAAGAGATCAGTGGGTATGAGATGGTGACAGGGGCCAAGATCAACCGCGATAAGTCTGTGGGCTTGCGGTTGGGTGCGTGGAAGGGAGTTTCTCTTCCCGGACCTTTCCTCTGGACGGATGGGCCGATCAAGATACTCGGCGTCTGGTTCGGTCCTGATCTCCAGTTGGAAATGAATTGGTCGGAGGTGCAAGGGAAGGCCGAGATCGCGGGTAAACTGTGGTCTCGGAGGAGACTTTCCCTGAAGGGAAGGGCGGAGGTATGTGTTTCACACATATATCCGATCCTCCTTTACCGACTTTCTGTGCTTCCGCTCCCGTATGCCAGACTAATGTCATTAGTCCGGACCTTGTTCTCTTTCTTGTGGAGAGACAAGGCCCCTATGGTGTGTCGCGAGATCTGTTGCCTTCATCCCTCTGAGGGCGGTCTGGGTATGCCTAGCATTGAGATTCGTCAATATATGCTTCGCATTACCTTTCTAGACCGAATGTGTCGCGGATTGGATGAGGTGGGCACCTTTTGGAAAGAAGATGTCCGAAAACATTTCCCATCCCTGAGAAGTGTGCACTCGTGCGAGGTGGAGGCTGGCCGTACACCTCGTGCCGAGTGCTCCTTCTACCGCGAATGTCGTAGTGCTTTGAAGCTCCTCTTGCGGACGACGGATGGCCTCTCCGACGCCCAGGCGTTGTCTCGTAAGGCATTGTATCAGTTGTTAGTTAGGGGGTCCGTTCAAGATGGTCTGATCGACGAGCTCGGTCTTACGAAGCAGGAGGCTCGCTCGATATGGCCTTGGGCGCCTGGGTTGAAATGTCTCAATAATGATGAGGCATCACTCACCTGGCTGATGATTCGTGGGGCCCTCTGGGTCGGCAAGAGACTTTGTTCAGCAGGTTTGGAGAAATATCCAAACTGTCGTCGCTGTACTGGCGAAGTCGAGACCATTGGTCACGCCTTTTTTCAGTGCAAGACGGTAGTGCCGTTGTGCAAGTTTGTTGAAGGCCTCATGGTTCGCATGCTGCAGGGAAAGTTCTTTGTCCTGGAAGCCAGTTCTGTTTGTAGCAATGTGGTGCCGCAATTGACGAAGGCTGAACACTATGTGTTCTGTTGCTTACTAGGGATTATGAGAGTCGTGATTTGGACGACGCGTCAGAAGGGATTCCATGAGGGCGAGAAGTTCACCTCTTCCCAACTGATCTTGTTCTTTGAGCATCAGCTTAAAGTCAAGATTAGGACGGAAAGGCGGCGGCTCCCTTCATCGGAATTCGGCAAAAGGTGGGTGAATCTTGCGCGAATGTGTAGAGTGAAAGGGGCTGACCTAGAGTGGCACTTGG
This sequence comes from Acanthosepion lycidas, assembly GCA_963932145.1. Lineage (NCBI taxonomy): Eukaryota > Metazoa > Mollusca > Cephalopoda > Sepiida > Sepiidae > Acanthosepion > Acanthosepion lycidas. Next base: position 69,228,373 of record OZ010576.1, read on the forward strand.
ATGTCGGTTAGGTACAGAATTTTGTCCTAACAGGGTTGAACATAGGCAACCCACCCAGATTTTAGGTTAGACTAGGTTTTCGATTTTTGAATCTTTAGTTTTCCCTTTTTCTAGTAAACTTAGCTAGGGTATGCATGCGCATTGGTCCCTTTTATTTCTGTCCCTATTTTCCTTTTGTTTTAATTCCCCATCCCCTCCCTCGTTAGGTGGTCAGTGACTTCAGTTCTCTGGTGGATGCGGGGCGCCTTTCGTTTCGTGTGTGTGCTTTTTCGTATTTGTTGTTGTGTATGAATGTGTGTGTGTCTGTGTGAATGCTTGGAGGAATGAATGTTTTTCTCTTATTTTTCTTAGCCCCGCATTGATTTCGTCTAGTTAACTGATTTTGCTGCCACATTTATGGTTTGTGGGGGGTTTTACTACTAACACAGTTTTGTTTAGTTCTTATTGTAAATACTTAAGTCATATTGTATATACTCATTTGGGGATCTTTTAAAAGTTGTTGTTTTATTGACCCTCCCCCCACAGACAATTTTTGTACATAAGGGGACTAGTTAGGACTTCATAGAGAATTTGAGGCATTATGGTGGACGTAGTAAGAAAGGTAGGTTTGAATGTGTTGTTTTGGTGATTGGAATATTGTTAGTTTGTTTGGGTCCGTGTCTGGGACTAGCTAAGTTTAGATTTAAGACAGAAGAAGACCGTCATTCCCCATCCCCTTTTTAGGCCTTGTGCCACATTTTATACACATTTGTATAAATAAATATTGTGAGCTTCGCGTCGGTTTTTGACCTTTTGTTTGATATTTTTGACTTGCGACGAACCTTTTTTTTGCTGCTAACGATTTTCCTTTCAGTGCTTCAAGAACTTTTTGGACGAGCTTCTGAGGATTTTTTCTGATAAGTTATTCTTTAAGTTTTATTTTTTTTTGATTTTATTCTTCTATTTCTTTTTGTTTGTTTTATTTTTGGGGCTTCGGCCCTCATAATTTTTTTTATTTTAGTCCGGTTTGACAAAGTCTTACCGGACGATTTCTTTTTTATTGTTTATTTCTTTCTAGTTGTTTTAGAGAAAAAAAAAAGTCAGCACAGTATTTGAAAAAAAGAAAAAGAAAACTTTATTTTTTTTTTCCTTTTTATTAGCGACTTCGGTCGCATTCTCTCGTCTCGTTTTTGGTTTAACTAGTTTGTTTTTTCTTTTGCATTTTTATTTTCTTTAGCGGCTTTGGCCGCAAACCTTTATTTTTTTTTCTGGTTGTAAACCAGACTTTTTCTTTTCCTTTCTTTTTCTTTTTGTACATTTTCGTGAATTTTTAAAAAAGAGAGAGGAGTTTCTGTTTTTGTTTTTTGCTTTCGGCGGCCTTTGGGCGCCATTTAGATTTTTTTTTTCCTGTTTAATTTTTGTTTGTCTTTTAATTTTCCCAGTTTATTTATTTTTTAAAAAAAAGTTTATTGTCTTTGTTTCTCTTCTTTTAATTTACTGGTACATCCAGGCTTATTTGTTTAATTTTTTTTTTTTTTTTTTTTTTTTTTTTTTTTCCCTCCCAAAACTCCTTTCCCCAAATTTGGTGATTACATATAAAAAGACCCGCAGGTGGTAGTTTCCACGTTTTTCAATATGGCCGACGGTGCCAGTCGGGCCAATATAAAAAAGGACCTTTTTGGGACGGCTGCTAAAGCCAACCCCACTGATAATGCTGCCAAGAAGCGGGCTGATGGTAGCCCCAAAGCTGACCATACTAGCAGCTCCAAGAAGGGAGAAGCTAGTAATAAGAATTTTGAGGTGCCAAAGGAGGCACAAAAGACAGCCGAGGAATTGCCCTCATGCTGGAAGTCCCCACCAAGTTGTATTCTGAACATGGCGGATTTCCTGGATAAGGCGAAAAGTTACGCCCATCTTGTAAATAAAGATGGGTTCGTCGATGTTGTCCAGGAGCTCGATGTGTTCACAAAAAGAATGGTGACCGTTTTTGTGGTGGACAAAAAAACCAAAAAGATTTGTCGCTCCACTAAAGACACAGTGATTAAATCACTTTTGTCCCTGGGGATAAAACCCCAAAGAGTAATTAAGGGTAGAGGGTTCTTCATGTGGGACATTCTGCTGCCCACACCAGAAGATTGCCTAGACATGGCAAAAAAAGAATTGATCACAAAAGATCTAATACTAAGAACGGAATATGAAGGCCGAAGACGGACCAGGGTGGCCGTGTTCGAGGTTCCTCCTCAAATTTCGGGAGAGCTTCTGGCTGCATTTTTTATGCAGTACGGCCAAATTTTAGGGGCTCTCTCCGACAATTTGAACGGGGGATGGACTTTTGATATCATGCTTGATCAAGAGGCCTTCAAGTCTGTCCCCAACTGTTTGGTGTTTGGTGACCGGAAAATGCCGGTCATAGTGACCGGTAGGAGACCAACTTGCTGGAGGTGTGGAGAGACTGGTCACCTTTCCTCCTCCTGCCCAGGGAAGAAGGCCCCTGGAGTTCCGGTCACAGGCGACCAAAATACCCCCTTGGCCGAGAAAGTAAAATCCGCGGCGCCTGTAGTGGGCCTAGCTGCGGGGCGTACTGTTGGGGAAAATCCCTCGGTTGGGTCCAGACCCACATTACCCTCAAATCCGACGCCTGCCACAAGTGTGGTTAAGGAGAAGGATGAGGGGGAATGGCGCCTCGTGGTTAGGGGCAAGGGGAAGACCCAAACAGCGGTTCCTCAGTCCCAGCATGACCCCGGGGACATTGTCACCTACAGCCCCATTCCCTCTACCAGCTCTGAGGGCGACGCCTCGGCGTCTTATGCTGAAACTGCTACTGCAGCCCAAAAATTGAACGAACCAAGTTGGCAGAAAATTTTGGACCTAAAAAAGTTGAAAGAAAAAGTGGAGGCCAAGCGGGCTAAAAATAAAAAATCGCTGGGGGTACCGGGCCCCCTATCCTCTGCCCCGTCTTCCCCCCCATCACTTAAATACAAATTCACAAAACCACCTCCGCCTAAATCTTTGACAAACTCTCCAGTGAAACCTCTTCGTTCCTCCAAACCTTCACCCGTAAAGACACCTTCCGGCATGACTCCATCAACTACACCGAGAGACACTCCTATGCATACACCCACTCACTCTCCTCAGAAAAAAAGAAACAGAAGTCCGGATACTCAATCAACTACGGACAAGAAAAAAAAGAAAATAAAACCACCATATCTCCCGGGGGAAGACGTCTGCCGCGTATCCCGGGATCAGGCTGACAGGGTCTTCGGGCAAACTAAGAACCCGATGCCCTTAAAAGTTCTCTGGAACTTCCGGCACATCAAGGGTGTAGATGTGGAGGTGCCGGAAAATTTTGAGGCCCAAAATCAACTAACCGTGGTGAGAACTGGCCCGGGTACGCGGGAGATATGGGGCATGATAGAGGAGGCTAAGGCCTCCTTGAAAGTGGTGCCCCCAGCAGTAGTTCTCCTTGAGGAAAACTTAGACGAAACGAAAAAGTGTAAAGGGAGGGTCCCTCTTTATGTTCACCCATCCCTTTATAGGGCTCTTAAGTTAACTTATCCCGCGGACATCGGTAGCTTGTCTCAGAGTGATACTCTCGATACTGAGATGATGTCAGGTTCGATGGGACAAGCTGTCGGTGTCCTCACCCCAGCCATGTTCTATCCTGAAGGACAACCCTAATTCGATTGACAATGTCTCTCTGGTTAGCTACGTTGAATGTCCGGGGCCTGAGGTCCGAGTCTCGCAGGGCGAGGCTCACTCGTGACCTTCAGCGCCTCGGGGTGAATGTATGTTGTATACAAGAGACCCGGTTTTCTTCTCATGATCGTGAGGACATACTGTCTAAGGGGTTTGCCCTTTATTCAGCCTGTTTTGATGGTCGTTCGAGGGGTGTCTCTTGGCTAGTGAGCAGGTCTTTGAAGGCTGCTTGTACCCTTGTCTTCGCGGATCCGGCGGGCAGACTTTGCGTGCTGGATGTTACCATAAAGGATAAGGTTCTACGTCTCATTGGGGTTTATGCGCCCAATACCCATTCCGAGCGGCCTGCTTTGTTTCGGCAGATCGCGCCGTTCTTGACGACGTCTCGTCGGGTAGTTTTAGCGGGGGATTGGAATGCCGTCCTTGACCCCGATATAGATCGTATAGGGCATAAACAAGGTACTAACAACCCGGATGTGAAACCATTTCGGGACTTTATCGATCGGTTTGATCTGGTCGATAAGTTCCGGAATGAACACCCTCGGGAGGTAGCATGGACTTGGACAACTAGTGGCAACTCGGCTCCTGGGACGCTTGCGAGCTACCTGGACCGAGTCTTAGTTAGGAGAGTCGATGTAGGGCTCTTAGGGTGTCCAAGTTTCCATTATATAGTTTATACGGATCATAGGCTTGTCCGGGTCCGTGTAAACTTAGATAAGCCTAAGGTTAGATTGGCTGGTTACTGGAAATTGAACTGTTCACTTTTTGGTGATCAGGGTTTCCGGGACCAGCTGTTACTAACCATCCAAAGGGAATTGACGGGAGCGGTTGTGGGAAACGCCTGGTGGGGAAATCTTAAATCTAAAATTCGAACGTTTGCTGCCGATTTTAGTCGTCGACTCAATCTAGATAGATTAGCGGCGCAAACTGCTTTAGAAGATAAAGTCGATCGGGCAGTGAAATCCCGTGTTAGTGGGGACATAGCTTTAGCTAAGGCAGAGTTGTCCTCTTTGCTTATCAAGAAGGATCAAGCTCTGGTAGTTAGGGCTAGGTTAAAAAGAATGTCTTCTGAGGCAACGAATATGGCCGCTGAACTGCGTGCAGAGGAAAATCGAAGCGCGTCTAAGCGACATATTGCATGCGTCACGTTGCCGGGTAAGCGGACCGTGACTACAAACGCGGGCATATGTGAGGTGTTTCGGGACTACTTTCAGGATCTTTTCACCAGGGAGCCCGGTCTGAGCTCTGCTCAGTTCGACGCCTATTTAGCTGACTTTCCCTGCCTTTCGGCAGCTGAAGCGGCTAGGTGCGAGGGTCCCATTACAGAGTCGGAGATCTGGGAAGCGCTGAAGCAGGTTGGCCTGGATAAGTCTCCGGGATTAGATGGTCTTCCCTACGAAGTGTACTTGAGGTTGTCGCACGTTTTTGTTCCTTTGCTGGAACTGATTTACAACCACTGGATGAAGCAGGGGTCTTTACCCCAACGCTTCACCAGGGGTGTGATCAAGTTGCTGCGTAAGGACAAGGACGGTGGGGATGGGTTAGGGAACTTTCGCCCTTTAACGATGTTAAACACTGACTTAAAGATTTTGGCGAAGATCTTAGCCAACCGTTTGCAGCTTGTCCTGTCTAGTCTGATTGGCCCTGAACAGACTTGTGCTGTGAAGGGGAGGACTATTCAGGATAACCTTCATATGGTACGCTTGATCTTAGAACAAGTCGACAGTGAAGCCGCGCTGATCAATTTAGATCAGTCCAAGGCCTTCGATAGGGTTGACCATCGATTTCTGGAGGCTGTCCTTTCGGCGGCCGGTTTCAGAGCCGACTTTCGCTCCTGGATCCGACTTTTGTATGCGACCCCCGGTGCGCTGGTGGAAGTGAATGGGGTAAGATCGAAGCCTTTCGTATTGTCTCGCTCCATTCGTCAAGGTTGTCCGCTCTCGCCTCTGCTTTACGTTCTTGCGTTGGAACCATTCCTTCGCAAGTTGAAGGCGAATCCGGTCCTGCGCGGAATTTCCCTGCCTGGGGCTTCCACCTCAGCCAGGTATTCTGCCTATGCTGACGACGTTTCGGTTCTTGTGTCGAGCAGAGCCGAGATTGACGAAGTCAGCAAAGAGATCAGTGGGTATGAGATGGTGACAGGGGCCAAGATCAACCGCGATAAGTCTGTGGGCTTGCGGTTGGGTGCGTGGAAGGGAGTTTCTCTTCCCGGACCTTTCCTCTGGACGGATGGGCCGATCAAGATACTCGGCGTCTGGTTCGGTCCTGATCTCCAGTTGGAAATGAATTGGTCGGAGGTGCAAGGGAAGGCCGAGATCGCGGGTAAACTGTGGTCTCGGAGGAGACTTTCCCTGAAGGGAAGGGCGGAGGTATGTGTTTCACACATATATCCGATCCTCCTTTACCGACTTTCTGTGCTTCCGCTCCCGTATGCCAGACTAATGTCATTAGTCCGGACCTTGTTCTCTTTCTTGTGGAGAGACAAGGCCCCTATGGTGTGTCGCGAGATCTGTTGCCTTCATCCCTCTGAGGGCGGTCTGGGTATGCCTAGCATTGAGATTCGTCAATATATGCTTCGCATTACCTTTCTAGACCGAATGTGTCGCGGATTGGATGAGGTGGGCACCTTTTGGAAAGAAGATGTCCGAAAACATTTCCCATCCCTGAGAAGTGTGCACTCGTGCGAGGTGGAGGCTGGCCGTACACCTCGTGCCGAGTGCTCCTTCTACCGCGAATGTCGTAGTGCTTTGAAGCTCCTCTTGCGGACGACGGATGGCCTCTCCGACGCCCAGGCGTTGTCTCGTAAGGCATTGTATCAGTTGTTAGTTAGGGGGTCCGTTCAAGATGGTCTGATCGACGAGCTCGGTCTTACGAAGCAGGAGGCTCGCTCGATATGGCCTTGGGCGCCTGGGTTGAAATGTCTCAATAATGATGAGGCATCACTCACCTGGCTGATGATTCGTGGGGCCCTCTGGGTCGGCAAGAGACTTTGTTCAGCAGGTTTGGAGAAATATCCAAACTGTCGTCGCTGTACTGGCGAAGTCGAGACCATTGGTCACGCCTTTTTTCAGTGCAAGACGGTAGTGCCGTTGTGCAAGTTTGTTGAAGGCCTCATGGTTCGCATGCTGCAGGGAAAGTTCTTTGTCCTGGAAGCCAGTTCTGTTTGTAGCAATGTGGTGCCGCAATTGACGAAGGCTGAACACTATGTGTTCTGTTGCTTACTAGGGATTATGAGAGTCGTGATTTGGACGACGCGTCAGAAGGGATTCCATGAGGGCGAGAAGTTCACCTCTTCCCAACTGATCTTGTTCTTTGAGCATCAGCTTAAAGTCAAGATTAGGACGGAAAGGCGGCGGCTCCCTTCATCGGAATTCGGCAAAAGGTGGGTGAATCTTGCGCGAATGTGTAGAGTGAAAGGGGCTGACCTAGAGTGGCACTTGGATGTCGGTTAGGTACAGAATTTTGTCCTAACAGGGTTGAACATAGGCAACCCACCCAGATTTTAGGTTAGACTAGGTTTTCGATTTTTGAATCTTTAGTTTTCCCTTTTTCTAGTAAACTTAGCTAGGGTATGCATGCGCATTGGTCCCTTTTATTTCTGTCCCTATTTTCCTTTTGTTTTAATTCCCCATCCCCTCCCTCGTTAGGTGGTCAGTGACTTCAGTTCTCTGGTGGATGCGGGGCGCCTTTCGTTTCGTGTGTGTGCTTTTTCGTATTTGTTGTTGTGTATGAATGTGTGTGTGTCTGTGTGAATGCTTGGAGGAATGAATGTTTTTCTCTTATTTTTCTTAGCCCCGCATTGATTTCGTCTAGTTAACTGATTTTGCTGCCACATTTATGGGTTGTGGGGGGTTTTACTACTAACACAGTTTTGTTTAGTTCTTATTGTAAATACTTAAGTCATATTGTATATACTCATTTGGGGATCTTTTAAAAGTTGTTGTTTTATTGACCCTCCCCCCACAGACAATTTTTGTACATAAGGGGACTAGTTAGGACTTCATAGAGAATTTGAGGCATTATGGTGGACGTAGTAAGAAAGGTAGGTTTGAATGTGTTGTTTTGGTGATTGGAATATTGTTAGTTTGTTTGGGTCCGTGTCTGGGACTAGCTAAGTTTAGATTTAAGACAGAAGAAGACCGTCATTCCCCATCCCCTTTTTAGGCCTTGTGCCACATTTTATACACATTTGTATAAATAAATATTGTGAGCTTCGCGACGGTTTTTGACCTTTTGTTTGATATTTTTGACTTACGACGAACCTTTTTTTTTGCTGCTAACGATTTTCCTTTCAGTGCTTCAAGAACTTTTTGGACGAACTTCTGAGGATTTTTTCTGATAAGTTATTCTTTAAGTTTTATTTTTTTTGATTTTATTCTTCTATTTCTTTTTGTTTGTTTTATTTTTGGGGCTTCGGCCCTCATAATTTTTTTATTTTAGTCCGGTTTGACAAAGTCTTACCGGACGATTTCTTTTTTATTGTTTATTTCTTTCTAGTTTTAGAGAAAAAAAAGTCAGCACAGTATTTGAAAAAAAAAAGAAAAAGAAAACTTTATTTTTTCCTTTTTATTAGCGACTTCGGTCGCATTCTCTCGTCTTTTTTGGTTTGACTAGTTTGTTTTTTGTTTTGCATTTTTATTTTCTTTAGCGGCTTTGGCCGCAAACCTTTATTTTTTTTCTGGTTGTAAACCAGACTTTTTCTTTTTCTTTCTTTTTCTTTTTGTACATTTTCGTGAATTTTTAAAAAAGAGAGAGGGGTTTCTGTTTTTGCTTTTTGCTTTCGGCTGCCTTTGGGCGCCATTTAGATTTTTTTTTCCTGTTTAATTTTTGTTTGTCTTTTAATTTTCCCAGTTTATTTATTTTTAAAAAAAAAAAAAAAAAAAAAGTTTATTGTCTTTGTTTCTCTTCTTTTAATTTACTGGTACATCCAGGCTTATTTGTTTAATTTTTTTTTTTTTTTTTTTTTTTTTTTTTTTTTTTCCCTCCCAAAACTCCTTTCCCCAAATTTGGTGATTACATTTAAAAAGACCCGCAGGTGGTAGTTTCCACGTTTTTCAATATGGCCGACGGTGCCAGTCGGGCCAATATAAAAAAGGACCTTTTTGGGACGGCTGCTAAAGCCAACCCCCCCGATAATGCTGCCAAGAAGCGGGCTGATGGTAGCCCCAAAGCTGACTGTACTAGTAGCTCCAAGAAGGGAGAAGCTAGTAATAAGAATATTGAGGTGCCAAAGGAGGCACAAAAGACAGCCGAGGAATTGCCCTCATGCTGGAAGTCCCCACCAAGTTGTATTCTGAACATGGCGGATTTCCTGGATAAGGCGAAAAGTTACGCCCATCTTGTAAATAAAGATGGGTTCGTCGATGTTGTCCAGGAGCTCGATGTGTTCACAAAAAGAATGGTGACCGTTTTTGTGGTGGACAAAAAAACCAAAAAGATTTGTCGCTCCACTAAAGACACAGTGATTAAATCACTTTTGTCCCTGGGGATAAAACCCCAAAGAGTAATTAAAGGTAGAGGGTTCTTCATGTGGGACATTCTGCTGCCCACACCAGAAGATTGCCTAGACATGGCAAAAAAGAATTGATCACAAAAGATCTAATACTAAGAACGGAATATGAAGGCCGAAGACGGACCAGGGTGGCCGTGTTCGAGGTTCCTCCTCAAATTTCGGGAGAGCTTCTGGCTGCATTTTTTATGCAGTACGGCCAAATTTTAGGGGCTCTCTCCGACAATTTGAACGGGGGATGGACTTTTGATATCATGCTTGATCAAGAGGCCTTCAAGTCTGTCCCCAACTGTTTGGTGTTTGGTGACCGGAAAATGCCGGTCATAGTGACCGGTAGGAGACCAACTTGCTGGAGGTGTGGAGAGACTGGTCACCTTTCCTCCTCCTGCCCAGGGAAGAAGGCCCCTGGAGTTCCGGTCACAGGCGACCAAAATACCCCCTTGGCCGAGAAAGTAAAATCCGCGGCGCCTGTAGTGGGCCTAGCTGCGGGGCGTACTGTTGGGGAAAATACCTCGGTTGGGTCCAGACCCACATTACCCTCAAATCCGACGCCTGCCACAAGTGTGGTTAAGGAGAAGGATGAGGGGGAATGGCGCCTCGTGGTTAGGGGCAAGGGGAAGACCCAAACAGCGGTTCCTCAGTCCCAGCATGACCCCGGGGACATTGTCACCTACAGCCCCATTCCCTCTACCAGCTCTGAGGGCGACGCCTCGGCGTCTTATGCTGAAACTGCTACTGTAGCCCAAAAATTGAACGAACCAAGTTGGCAGAAAATTTTGGACATAAAAAAGTTGAAAGAAAAAGTGGAGGCCAAGCGGGCTAAAAATAAAAAATCGCTGGGGGTACCGGGCCCCCTATCCTCTGCCCCGTCTTCCCCTCCATCACTTAAATATAAATTCACAAAACCACCTCCGCCTAAATCTTTGACAAACTCTCCAGTGAAATCTCTTCGTTCCTCCAAACCTTCACCCGTAAAGACACCTTCCGGCATGACTCCATCAACTACACCGAGAGACACTCCTATGCATACACCCACTCACTCTCCTCAGAAAAAAAGAAACAGAAGTCCGGATACTCAATCAACTACGGACAAGAAAAAAAAGAAAATAAAACCACCATATCTCCCGGGGGAAGACGTCTGCCGCGTATCCCGGGATCAGGCTGACAGGGTCTTCGGGCAAACTAAGAACCCGATGCCCTTAAAAGTTCTCTGGAACTTCCGGCACATCAAGGGTGTAGATGTGGAGGTGCCGGAAAATTTTGAGGCCCGAAATCAACTAACCGTGGTGAGAACTGGCCCGGGTACGCGGGAGATATGGGGCATGATAGAGGAGGCTAAGGCCTCCTTGAAAGTGGTGCCCCCAGCAGTAGTTCTCCTTGAGGAAAACTTAGACGAAACTAAAAAGTGTAAAGGGAGGGTCCCTCTTTATGTTCACCCATCCCTTTATAGGGCTCTTAAGTTAACTTATCCCGCGGACATCGGTAGCTTGTCTCAGAGTGATACTCTCGATACTGAGATGATGTCAGGTTCGATGGGACAAGCTGTCGGTGTCCTCACCCCAGCCATGTTCTATCCTGAAGGACAACCCTAATTCGATTGACAATGTCTCTCTGGTTAGCTACGTTGAATGTCCGGGGCCTGAGGTCCGAGTCTCGCAGGGCGAGGCTCACTCGTGACCTTCAGCGCCTCGGGGTGAATGTATGTTGTATACAAGAGACCCGGTTTTCTTCTCATGATCGTGAGGACATACTGTCTAAGGGGTTTGCCCTTTATTCAGCCTGTTTTGATGGTCGTTCGAGGGGTGTCTCTTGGCTAGTGAGCAGGTCTTTGAAGGCTGCTTGTACCCTTGTCTTCGCGGATCCGGCGGGCAGACTTTGCGTGCTGGATGTTACCATAAAGGATAAGGTTCTACGTCTCATTGGGGTTTATGCGCCCAATACCCATTCCGAGCGGCCTGCTTTGTTTCGGCAGATCGCGCCGTTCTTGACGACGTCTCGTCGGGTAGTTTTAGCGGGGGATTGGAATGCCGTCCTTGACCCCGATATAGATCGTATAGGGCAAAAACAAGGTACTAACAACCCGGATGTGAAACCGTTTCGGGACTTTATCGATGAGTTTGATCTTGTCGATAAGTTCCGGAATGAACACCCTCGGGAGGTAGCATGGACTTGGACAACTAGTGGCAACTCGGCTCCCGGGACGCTTGCGAGCTACCTGGACCGGGTCTTAGTTAGGAGAGTCGACGTAGGGCTCTTAGGGTGTCCAAGTTTCCATTATATAGTTTATACGGATCATAGGCTTGTCCGGGTCCGTGTAAACTTAGATAAGCCTAAGGTTAGATTGGCTGATTACTGGAAATTGAACTGTTCCCTTTTTGGTGATCAGGGTTTCCGGGACCAGCTTTTACTAATGATACAAAGGGAATTGACGGGTGCGGTTGTGGGAAATGCCTGGTGGGGCAAATTAAAATCTCAAATTCGAACGTTTGCTGCCGATTTTAGTCGTCGACTCAATCTAGATAGATTAGCGGCGCAAACTGCTTTAGAAGATAAAGTCGATCGGGCAGTGAAATCCCGTGTTAGTGGGGACATAGCTTTAGCTAAGGCAGAGTTGTCCTCCTTGCTTATCAAGAAGGATCAAGCTCTGGTAGTTAGGGCTAGGTTAAAAAGAATGTCTTCTGAGGCAACGAATATGGCCGCTGAACTGCGTGCAGAGGAAAATCGAAGCGCGTCTAAGCGACATATCGCATGCGTCACGTTGCCGGATAAGCGGACCGTGACTACAAACGCGGGCATATGTGAGGTGTTTCGGGACTACTTTCAGGATCTTTTCACCAGGGAGCCCGGTCTGAGCTCTGCTCAGTTCGACGCCTATTTAGCTGACTTTCCCTGCCTTTCGGCAGCTGAAGCGGCTAGGTGCGAGGGTCCCATTACAGAGTCGGAGATCTGGGAAGCGCTGAAGCAGGTTGGCCTGGATAAGTCTCCGGGATTAGATGGTCTTCCCTACGAAGTGTACTTGAGGTTGTCGCACGTTTTTGTTCCTTTGCTGGAACTGATTTACAACCACTGGATGAAGCAGGGGTCTTTACCCCAACGCTTCACCAGGGGTGTGATCAAGTTGCTGCGTAAGGACAAGGACGGTGGGGATGGGTTAGGGAACTTTCGCCCTTTAACGATGTTAAACACTGACTTAAAGATTTTGGCGAAGATCCTAGCCAACCGTTTGCAGCTTGTCCTGTCTAGTCTGATTGGCCCTGAACAGACTTGTGCTGTGAAGGGGAGGACTATTCAGGATAACCTTCATATGGTACGCTTGATCTTAGAACAAGTCGACAGTGAAGCCGCGCTGATCAATTTAGATCAGTCCAAGGCCTTCGATAGGGTTGATCATCGATTTCTGGAGGCTGTCCTTTCGGCGGCCGGTTTCAGAGCCGACTTTCGCTCCTGGATCCGACTTTTGTATGCGACCCCCGGTGCGCTGGTGGAAGTGAATGGGGTAAGATCGAAGCCTTTCGTATTGTCTCGCTCCATTCGTCAAGGTTGTCCGCTCTCGCCTCTGCTTTACGTTCTTGCGTTGGAACCATTCCTTCGCAAGTTGAAGGCGAATCCGGTCCTGCGCGGAATTTCCCTGCCTGGGGCTTCCACCTCAGCCAGGTATTCTGCCTATGCTGACGACGTTTCGGTTCTTGTGTCGAGCAGAGCCGAGATTGACGAAGTCAGCAAAGAGATCAGTGGGTATGAGATGGTGACAGGGGCCAAGATCAACCGCGATAAGTCTGTGGGCTTGCGGTTGGGTGCGTGGAAGGGAGTTTCTCTTCCCGGACCTTTCCTCTGGACGGATGGGCCGATCAAGATACTCGGCGTCTGGTTCGGTCCTGATCTCCAGTTGGAAATGAATTGGTCGGAGGTGCAAGGGAAGGCCGAGATCGCGGGTAAACTGTGGTCTCGGAGGAGACTTTCCCTGAAGGGAAGGGCGGAGGTATGTGTTTCACACATATATCCGATCCTCCTTTACCGACTTTCTGTGCTTCCGCTCCCGTATGCCAGACTAATGTCATTAGTCCGGACCTTGTTCTCTTTCTTGTGGAGAGACAAGGCCCCTATGGTGTGTCGCGAGATCTGTTGCCTTCATCCCTCTGAGGGCGGTCTGGGTATGCCTAGCATTGAGATTCGTCAATATATGCTTCGCATTACCTTTCTAGACCGAATGTGTCGCGGATTGGATGAGGTGGGCACCTTTTGGAAAGAAGATGTCCGAAAACATTTCCCATCCCTGAGAAGTGTGCACTCGTGCGAGGTGGAGGCTGGCCGTACACCTCGTGCCGAGTGCTCCTTCTACCGCGAATGTCGTAGTGCTTTGAAGCTCCTCTTGCGGACGACGGATGGCCTCTCCGACGCCCAGGCGTTGTCTCGTAAGGCATTGTATCAGTTGTTAGTTAGGGGGTCCGTTCAAGATGGCCTGATCGACGAGCTCGGTCTTACGAAGCAGGAGGCTCGCTCGATATGGCCTTGGGCGCCTGGGTTGAAATGTCTCAATAACGATGAGGCATCACTCACCTGGCTGATGATTCGTGGGGCCCTCTGGGTCGGCAAGAGACTTTGTTCAGCAGGTTTGGAGAAATATCCAAACTGTCGTCGCTGTACTGGCGAAGTCGAGACCATTGGTCACGCCTTTTTTCAGTGCAAGACGGTAGTGCCGTTGTGCAAGTTTGTTGAAGGCCTCATGGTTCGCATGCTGCAGGGAAAGTTCTTTGTCCTGGAAGCCAGTTCTGTTTGTAGCAATGTGGTGCCGCAATTGACGAAGGCTGAACACTATGTGTTCTGTTGCTTACTAGGGATTATGAGAGTCGTGATTTGGACGACGCGTCAGAAGGGATTCCATGAGGGCGAGAAGTTCACCTCTTCCCAACTGATCTTGTTCTTTGAGCATCAGCTTAAAGTCAAGATTAGGACGGAAAGGCGGCGGCTCCCTTCATCGGAATTCGGCAAAAGGTGGGTGAATCTTGCGCGAATGTGTAGAGTGAAAGGGGCTGACCTAGAGTGGCACTTGGATGTCGGTTAGGTACAGAATTTTGTCCTAACAGGGTTGAACATAGGCAACCCACCCAGATTTTAGGTTAGACTAGGTTTTCGATTTTTGAATCTTTAGTTTTCCCTTTTTTCTAGTAAACTTAGCTAGGTTATGCATGCGCATTGGTCCCTTTTATTTCTGTCCCTATTTTCCTTTTGTTTTAATTCCCCATCCCCTCCCTCGTTAGGTGGTCAGTGACTTCAGTTCTCTGGTGGATGCGGGGCGCCTTTCGTTTCGTGTGTGTGCTTTTTCGTATTTGTTGTTGTGTATGAATGTGTGTGTGTCTGTGTGAATGCTTGGAGGAATGAATGTTTTTTTTTTTTCTTATTTTTCTTAGCCCCGCATTGATTTCGTCTAGTTAACTGATTTTGCTGCCACATTTATGGTTTGTGGGGGGTTTTATTACTAACACAGTTTTGTTTAGTTCTTATTGTAAATACTTAAGTCATATTGTATATACTCATTTGGGGATCTTTTAAAAGTTGTTGTTTTATTGACCCTCCCCCCACAGACAATTTTTGTACATAAGGGGACTAGTTAGGACTTCATAGAGAATTTGAGGCATTATGGTGGACGTAGTAAGAAAGGTAGGTTTGAATGTGTTGTTTTGGTGATTGGAATATTGTTAGTTTGTTTGGGTCCGTGTCTGGGACTAGCTAAGTTTAGATTTAAGACAGAAGAAGACCGTCATTCCCCATCCCCCTTTTAGGCCTTGTGCCACATTTTATACACATTTGTATAAATAAATATTGTGAGCTTCGCGACGGTTTTTGACCTTTTGTTTGATATTTTTGACTTACGACGAACCTTTTTTTTTGCTGCTAACGATTTTCCTTTCAGTGCTTCAAGAACTTTTTGGACGAACTTCTGAGGATTTTTTCTGATAAGTTATTCTTTAAGTTTTATTTTTTTTGATTTTATTCTTCTATTTCTTTTTGTTTGTTTTATTTTTGGGGCTTCGGCCCTCATAATTTTTTTATTTTAGTCCGGTTTGACAAAGTCTTACCGGACGATTTCTTTTTTATTGTTTATTTCTTTCTAGTTGCTTTTGTAAAAAAAAAGTCAGTACAGTTTTTGAAAAGAAAAAGAAAACTTAATTTTTTTTTTTTCCTTTTTATTAGCGACTTCGGTCGCATTCTCTCGTCTCGTTTTTGGTTTAACTAGTTTGTTTTTTGTTTTGCATTTTTATTTTCTTTAGCGGCTTTGGCCGCAAACCTTTATTTTTTTTTCTGGTTGTAAACCAGACTTTTTCTTTTCCTTTCTTTTTCTTTTTGTACATTTTCGTGAATTTTTAAAAAAGAGAGAGGAGTTTCTGTTTTTTGTTTTTTGCTTTCGGCTGCCTTTGGGCGCCATTTAGATTTTTTTTTTTTTTTTTTTTTTTTTTTTTTTTTCCTGTTTAATTTTTGTTTGTCTTTTAATTTTCCCAGTTTATTTATTTTTTTTTATAAAAAAGTTTATTGTCTTTGTTTCTCTTCTTTTAATTTACTGGTACATCCAGGCTTATTTGTTTAATTTTTTTTTCTTCCCTCCCAAAACTCCTTTCCCCAAATTTGGTGATTACATTTAAAAAGACCCGCAGGTGGTAGTCTCCACGTTTTTCAATATGGCCGACGGTGCCAGTCGGGCCAATATAAAAAAGGACCTTTTTGGGACGGCTGCTAAAGCCAACCCCCCTGATAATGCTGCCAAGAAGCGGGCTGATGGTAGCCCCAAAGCTGACCGTACTAGTTGCTCCAAGAAGGGAGAAGCTAGTAATAAGAATTTTGAGGTGCCAAAGGAGGCACAAAAGACAGCCGAGGAATTGCCCTCATGCTGGAAGTCCCCACCAAGTTGTATTCTGAACATGGCGGATTTCCTGGATAAGGCGAAAAGTTACGCCCATCTTGTAAATAAAGATGGGTTCGTCGATGTTGTCCAGGAGCTCGATGTGTTCACAAAAAGAATGGTGACCGTTTTTGTGGTGGACAAAAAAACCAAAAAGATTTGTCGCTCCACTAAAGACACAGTGATTAAATCACTTTTGTCCCTGGGGATAAAACCCCAAAGAGTAATTAAGGGTAGAGGGTTCTTCATGTGGGACATTCTGCTGCCCACACCAGAAGATTGCCTAGACATGGCAAAAAAAGAATTGATCACAAAAGATCTAATACTAAGAACGGAATATGAAGGCCGAAGACGGACCAGGGTGGCCGTGTTCGAGGTTCCTCCTCAAATTTCGGGAGAGCTTCTGGCTGCATTTTTTATGCAGTACGGCCAAATTTTAGGGGCTCTCTCCGACAATTTGAACGGGGGATGGACTTTTGATATCATGCTTGATCAAGAGGCCTTCAAGTCTGTCCCCAACTGTTTGGTGTTTGGTGACCGGAAAATGCCGGTCATAGTGACCGGTAGGAGACCAACTTGCTGGAGGTGTGGAGAGACTGGTCACCTTTCCTCCTCCTGCCCAGGGAAGAAGGCCCCTGGAGTTCCGGTCACAGGCGACCAAAATACCCCCTTGGCCGAGAAAGTAAAATCCGCGGCGCCTGTAGTGGGCCTAGCTGCGGGGCGTACTGTTGGGGAAAATACCTCGGTTGGGTCCAGACCCACATTACCCTCAAATCCGACGCCTGCCACAAGTGTGGTTAAGGAGAAGGATGAGGGGGAATGGCGCCTCGTGGTTAGGGGCAAGGGGAAGACCCAAACAGCGGTTCCTCAGTCCCAGCATGACCCCGGGGACATTGTCACCTACAGCCCCATTCCCTCTACCAGCTCTGAGGGCGACGCCTCGGCGTCTTATGCTGAAACTGCTACTGTAGCCCAAAAATTGAACGAACCAAGTTGGCAGAAAATTTTGGACATAAAAAAGTTGAAAGAAAAAGTGGAGGCCAAGCGGGCTAAAAATAAAAAATCGCTGGGGGTACCGGGCCCCCTATCCTCTGCCCCGTCTTCCCCTCCATCACTTAAATATAAATTCACAAAACCACCTCCGCCTAAATCTTTGACAAACTCTCCAGTGAAATCTCTTCGTTCCTCCAAACCTTCACCCGTAAAGACACCTTCCGGCATGACTCCATCAACTACACCGAGAGACACTCCTATGCATACACCCACTCACTCTCCTCAGAAAAAAAGAAACAGAAGTCCGGATACTCAATCAACTACGGACAAGAAAAAAAAGAAAATAAAACCACCATATCTCCCGGGGGAAGACGTCTGCCGCGTATCCCGGGATCAGGCTGACAGGGTCTTCGGGCAAACTAAGAACCCGATGCCCTTAAAAGTTCTCTGGAACTTCCGGCACATCAAGGGTGTAGATGTGGAGGTGCCGGAAAATTTTGAGGCCCGAAATCAACTAACCGTGGTGAGAACTGGCCCGGGTACGCGGGAGATATGGGGCATGATAGAGGAGGCTAAGGCCTCCTTGAAAGTGGTGCCCCCAGCAGTAGTTCTCCTTGAGGAAAACTTAGACGAAACTAAAAAGTGTAAAGGGAGGGTCCCTCTTTATGTTCACCCATCCCTTTATAGGGCTCTTAAGTTAACTTATCCCGCGGACATCGGTAGCTTGTCTCAGAGTGATACTCTCGATACTGAGATGATGTCAGGTTCGATGGGACAAGCTGTCGGTGTCCTCACCCCAGCCATGTTCTATCCTGAAGGACAACCCTAATTCGATTGACAATGTCTCTCTGGTTAGCTACGTTGAATGTCCGGGGCCTGAGGTCCGAGTCTCGCAGGGCGAGGCTCACTCGTGACCTTCAGCGCCTCGGGGTGAATGTATGTTGTATACAAGAGACCCGGTTTTCTTCTCATGATCGTGAGGACATACTGTCTAAGGGGTTTGCCCTTTATTCAGCCTGTTTTGATGGTCGTTCGAGGGGTGTCTCTTGGCTAGTGAGCAGGTCTTTGAAGGCTGCTTGTACCCTTGTCTTCGCGGATCCGGCGGGCAGACTTTGCGTGCTGGATGTTACCATAAAGGATAAGGTTCTACGTCTCATTGGGGTTTATGCGCCCAATACCCATTCCGAGCGGCCTGCTTTGTTTCGGCAGATCGCGCCGTTCTTGACGACGTCTCGTCGGGTAGTTTTAGCGGGGGATTGGAATGCCGTCCTTGACCCCGATATAGATCGTATAGGGCAAAAACAAGGTACTAACAACCCGGATGTGAAACCGTTTCGGGACTTTATCGATGAGTTTGATCTTGTCGATAAGTTCCGGAATGAACATCCTCGGGAGGTAGCATGGACTTGGACAACTAGTGGCAACTCGGCTCCTGGGACGCTTGCGAGCTACCTGGACCGGGTCTTAGTTAGGAGAGTCGACGTAGGGCTCTTAGGGTGTCCAAGTTTCCATTATATAGTTTATACGGATCATAGGCTTGTCCGGGTCCGTGTAAACTTAGATAAGCCTAAGGTTAGATTGGCTGGTTACTGGAAATTGAACTGTTCACTTTTTGGTGATCAGGGTTTCCGGGACCAGCTGTTACTAACCATCCAAAGTGAATTGACGGGAGCGGTTGTGGGAAACGCCTGGTGGGGAAATCTTAAATCTAAAATTCGAACGTTTGCTGCCGATTTTAGTCGTCGACTCAATCTAGATAGATTAGCGGCGCAAACTGCTTTAGAAGATAAAGTCGATCGGGCTGTGAAATCCCGTGTTAGTGGGGACATAGCTTTAGCTAAGGCAGAGTTGTCCTCCTTGCTTATCAAGAAGGATCAAGCTCTGGTAGTTAGGGCTAGGTTAAAAAGAATGTCTTCTGAGGCAACGAATATGGCCGCTGAACTGCGTGCAGAGGAAAATCGAAGCGCGTCTAAGGGACATATCGCATGCGTCACGTTGCCGGATAAGCGGACCGTGACTACAAACGCGGGCATATGTGAGGTGTTTCGGGACTACTTTCAGGATCTTTTCACCAGGGAGCCCGGTCTGAGCTCTGCTCAGTTCGACGCCTATTTAGCTGACTTTCCCTGCCTTTCGGCAGCTGAAGCGGCTAGGTGCGAGGGTCCCATTACAGAGTCGGAAATCTGGGAAGCGCTGAAGCAGGTTGGCCTGGATAAGTCTCCGGGATTAGATGGTCTTCCCTACGAAGTGTACTTGAGGTTGTCGCACGTTTTTGTTCCTTTGCTGGAACTGATTTACAACCACTGGATGAAGCAGGGGTCTTTACCCCAACGCTTCACCAGGGGTGTGATCAAGTTGCTGCGTAAGGACAAGGACGGTGGGGATGGGTTAGGGAACTTTCGCCCTTTAACGATGTTAAACACTGACTTAAAGATTTTGGCGAAGATCTTAGCCAACCGTTTGCAGCTTGTCCTGTCTAGTCTGATTAGCCCTGAACAGACTTGTGCTGTGAAGGGGAGGACTATTCAGGATAACCTTCATATGGTACGCTTGATCTTAGAACAAGTCGACAGTGAAGCCGCGCTGATCAATTTAGATCAGTCCAAGGCCTTCGATAGGGTTGACCATCGATTTCTGGAGGCTGTCCTTTCGGCGGCCGGTTTCGGAGCCGACTTTCGCTCCTGGATCCGACTTTCGTATACGACCCCCGGTGTGCTGGTGGAAGTGAATGGGGTGAGATCGAAACCTTTCGTATTGTCTCGCTCCATTCGTCAAGGTTGTCCGCTTTCGCCTTTGCTTTACGTTCTTGCGTTGGAACCTTTCCTTCGCAAGTTAAAGGCGAATCCGGTCCTGCGCGGAAATTCCCTGTCTGGGGCTACCACCTCAGCCAGGTATTCTGCCTATGCTGACGACGTTTCGGTTCTTGTGTCGAGCAGAGCCGAGATTGACGTCGTCAGCAAAGAGATCAGTGGGTATGAGATGGTGACAGGGGCCAAGATCAACCGCGATAAGTCTTTGGGCTAGCGGTTGGGTGCGTGGAAGGGAGTTTCTCTTCCCGGACCTTTCCTCTGGATGGATGGGCCGATCAAGATACTCGGCGTCTGGTTCGGTCCTGATCTCCAGTTGGAAATGAATTGGTCAGAGGTGCAAGGGAAGGCCGAGATCGCGGGTAAACTGTGGTCTCGGAGGAGACTTTCCCTGAAGGGAAGGGCAGAAGTATGTGTTTCACACATCTATCCGATACTCCTGTACCGACTTTCTGTACTTCCACTCCCGTATGCCAGACTAATTTTATTAGTACGGACCTTGTTCTCTTTCTTGTGGAGAGACAAGGCCCCTATGGCATCTCGCGAGATCTGTTGCCTTCATCGCTCTGAGGGCGGCCTGGGTATGCCTAGCATTGAGATTCGTCAACATATGCTTCGCATCACCTTTCTAGACCGAATGTGTCGCGGATCGGATGAGGAGGGTGCCTTTTGGAAAGAAGACGTCCGCAAACATTTCACGTCCCTGAGAAGTGTGCACTCGTGCGAGGAAGAGGCCCGCCGTACACCCCGAGCCGAGTGCTCCTTCTATCGCGAATGTCGTCGTGCTCTGAATCTTCTCTTACGGGCTTGGGATGGCCTCTCCCACGCCCAGGCGTTGTATCGTAAGGCATTGTATCAACTGTTAGTTAGGGGGGCCGTTCAAGATGATCTGATTGGCGAGCTCGGTCTTACGAAGCAGGAGCCTCGCTCGATATGGCCTTGGGCGCCTGGGTTGAAATGCCTTAATAACGATGAGGCATCACTCACCTGGCTGGTGATTCGTGAAGCCCTCTGGGTCGGCAAGAGTCTTTGTTCAGCAGGCTTGGAGAAATATCCAAACTGTCGTCGCTGTACGGGTGAAGTCGAGACCATTGGTCACGCCTTCTTTCAGTGCAGGGCGGTAGTGCCGTTGTGCAGGTTTGTTGAAGGCCTCATGGTTCGCATGCTGCAAGGAAAGTTTTTTGTCCTTGAAGCCAGTTCTTTTTGTAGCAATGTGCTGCCGCAGATGACGAAGGCTAAACACTATGTGTTCTGTTGCTTACTAGGGGTTATGAGAGTCGTGATTTGGACGACGCGTCAGAAGGAATTCTATGAGGGCGAGAAGTTCACTTCTTCCCAGCTCATCTTGTTCTTTAAACATCAGCTTAAAGTCAAGACGGAAAGGCGGCTCACTTCATCAGAATTTGGCAAAAGGTGGGTGAATCTTGCGCGTATGTGCCGAGTAAAAGGGGGCTGACCTTGAGTGGCATTTTGATGCCGGTTAGGCATTAGGATATTTTTTTCCTGGGTTGAGCTTGGGCAACCCATCCCTGGCTTTAGGCTAGAGTAGGTTTTTGGTTTTGACTTTTTAGTTTCTCTTCTTTTTCTGTAAACTTAGCTAGGGTATGTTTGCTCATTGGTTCCTTTTTTTTCTGTCCCCATTTTTCTTCCTTTAGTTTAACTCCCCATCCCCTCCCTCGTTTAAGTGGTCAGTGATGTCAGTTCTCTGGTGGATGTGGGGCGCCTTTCATTTCGCGTGTGTGTTTTTCGTATTTGTTGTTGTGTATGAATGAGTGTGTGCCTGTGTGAATGCTTGGGAGGATTGAATGTTTTCCTTTATTTTCATAGTCCCGCATCGATTTCGTCCGGTTAACTGATATTTCTGCCACATTTAAAGTTTGTGTGTGTGTGGGGGGGGGGTATTACTAACACCTTTTTTGTTTAGTTTCTTGTAAATATTTTATGTGTCATATTGTATATATTCATTGATGATCTTTTTAAAAATTGTTGTTTTATGCCCCCCCCCCAGTCAATATTTGTAAATAAGGGGAGTATTTAGGATTTTCATTGAGTCAAAGAGGTTTTTTGGTGGATGTAGTAAGAAAGGTATGGATAAATGTGTTGTTTTGGTGAAAGGAATATTGTTCTGTATGATAGGGTCAGTGGTTGTGGCTAGCTAAGTTTTATATTAAGACAAGTGATGACCGTCCTTTTCCCCAACCCCCCTTTTTGGCCTTGTGCCGCATTTATTGTATATATACAATAATAAATATTGTGAGCTTCGTGACGGATAACCAATTGCTAAACGACTCCACGTCACTCATACTTTTGAAGTTGCAAAGTTAAATTTATTTAACACAAAACAACTCCAATACACTCACTCACCAACCTCTGAAATCACTCCTGAACATTTACCAATTTTAGAACTCACAATTCCAAACTTTATTCTTCTAAATTACAAGTTCAGTATTACTTCTTCTTAATATGAACTCCGATGCAACTATTACCAAATCAAAGGGACACGACTCTGTCCTACCTTTTCAGTTCGCATGCTTGTACATCAAACATTGATAAATCTAATTGTTATGTTTTGAAATCATTCCGTTGAGTTTTGTATCTTATTCTATGTATGAATATAGAGATTTTAATGTTAGTGAAAATCGTTAATTTTCACGCAG
>OZ010576.1:69255908-69353408 GCA_963932145.1 Acanthosepion lycidas
TGTTCTTAGTTATTTACTGTGATGTTTCATTTTTCTTAATTAAAATGTGTTTATTTCATTTAGAGGAATAATGTATAAAAAAGATATTCTGTTTAGTCAATCACGGCAATAATGAGCAAATTTCCATCAATAACAAGTTTTCTGCTTGTGTTTGAGTGAAGGCTTGTGTCAAGTTTCAAAAATCTAAATTCACAAAGGAATCCATTTGAAATTTCTCAACGGGATCCAATTCAAGATCTTTACCCAAAACTAAAAGAAAAAGTAGACAACATGGACCAACTTTATCGCTAGAAAGACCCTAATTACTCATTTAAAACCAAATAATAATTTTAAATTAATTTTTTATCACAAATCTCTTTGAGTACGTTTAAAAGAGCAGGCAAATGTTTGCTTTTACAACATGAAATAAAGAAATGACAGAAATGATCCTGTTTTGTTTATTTTTCATTATTTTAATGTTCTCTTGTAGCTGTGCTTGTGCATGTAACACACAAAGTTTTACTTTACAAAGCTTTAACAAAACTCACAGCTAAAAATAATTTTGTCTGTATATTTGTTTATCACTAACTTATAACAACAATTTCTTTCGAAAATTCTTAGTTTCATTTTTTCACCATATTTCGATTATTCAAAGAGTGCTTTGCAGGTTTTTCCCTTAAAAAGAAAATATTTATTTCCGAATAATGTTGTTTGTTTGTTTTTTTCAGAAAAATAAAGCAATAAAAATGTTGTTGCCAAAATCAACGAGATAATATTATTAACCTGGAAAAAGATGTTTAATGGTTGTTGAAGATTGAGAGTAACTTAAAAGTTCTTTCTGTTCGTGAATTTTAAAGTGTTTTAAGAATAACATTTGCGATTAGAAGTTTTATTTTCGTGAGAAAACTAAGAACCGTAGAAAAAGCTATTAACTTCCTATTGTATATATCTACACATTTATGTGAATATTTATTTATATAGTTACAATGCTGTATAAAAACCCTTTCTCTCACAATAAATAAGAGTCAATCAGAGAATTAATTAAGAAATATATTGATCTGTTTATCTGATATGCAGAAATGCATTTTCTAAAATAAATATCATTGAATAGAAACTTGAAATAATTAATTCAGTTGTTAGCGTATGAGTCTCATAAACAATTTAACTTGATCATCGGATACCACATGTTTTTCTTATGTCAGTATTAGTCAAATACCTAAAATTGTGATTCTTATTACATAGTGTAAGAATTTTTACTCAACCGGTTAATCTAATAGACGAGGAACATGTTCATAATTAAAAAAACAAAAACAAAAAGAAAGATTCTAATTGAAAGTCGAAAATATTTAGGTTGCGGCTAATTTCACAAAAATACTGCATATGTGATTTTAATCCCCAAAGAAGACTGTCTGCAAAAAGCCAATTCAACACTCGTATCAGCGATCTGTTGGATTTGGTTTTGATAACGATTTCAGATAAACATCAGGTCCCCATTTATTCAAAGGTTAATCTTTTTTTATTATTGTTGTTTCAATTTCCAACGCCATTTCCCGCCTACATCCGTTAAATTAACACGCGACTTGAATAAGAAAATAGGCTTTCATATCTTTCTGCAAATAAACAAGGTAATTGCATTGCGTGAAGCCTGACGTATGATCCTGGTAAAGTGGCCATGGCAATGTAGGGACGAACCAACTACAATACTGGAATCAGTAAAGGTCTTAAACTTAACACAACAGTAGAGCTTCCATTTCAGTTGAATGACACACTGCAATCTGGTTTTGCTTTATATTGATAAAATGCTTCATTACAGTAAGCCTAAAAACATTTAAAAGTTCGAGAATAATGGGATCATATTGAACACGGCCAATTTTCATGCAGTGGTTTCATTTTTTTTAAGAGAACATAAAAACAAATCACATACTTTACTTTGCTTTATTTACTTCCAGTATTTACATTCTTTTTACTTTTCTATCTTTATTTCTTTTTCTACTTTTGTAGTTTATACTATTTTTCTTCCCTTAATTTTTGCCAACTTCTAATCTTATTATTCGTAATGTTTAACTTTTTTCATAAATTTTGACTCATTCATCGAGATTTTTTCTCACTTGTTTTTTTATTCTTTTTTTAATTCCTTTTTCTTACTTCCTCACTGTATTTTTTTTTTTTTTTTTTTTTTTGTCAATCTTCTATCCATTGATCTTCACATTTTAGGTTTTTCTTTTCTTAAAAGTATTTTCACAATTTCTGAGTGTCTTTTATTTCAACTTCTTTATTTTCTCATACATTTTTCTTGCTTATTTATTTTTTTTCTTTTTTACTTCTGCTTCTATTTTTGCTTTCATTGTAAATACACATAGGTATTATGTTTGAAACGTAGTTGACTTTATTCCTTTTATTTAATTCAAAAAATCTAACCATTCAAACTCTTTACCCGAAAATGTACTCTTACCCTTTATTTTTCTAATCGTTGGGGTCTTTTTATTTTTATGTTTTTCATTTTTATGAATTTGTATGAGAGAATAGGAGAGGTTGATTTTGAGGCGTGATGCACGTAATAACATAGAAATGAAGTTCTAAATATTTCAGTCACGAAAACATCACTGTTCTGTTATTGTTAAGTAAATCCAATCGAAAACACTAATTATATGAAGTAAATCTGTCTGCTGCACTTACCTTAATAAAACGCAAGAAACAATGGCGAACGTATTTACGCACATACATGTCTCACCTTCTATCTATGTATGTATGTATGTATGTATGTATGTATCTCTCTCTCTCTCTCTCTCTCTATATATATATATATATATATATATATATATATATATATATATATATATATATATAAAGATGTGTGTATGTGTATGAAAAAGTTAGAAAGCACAAGAGAGTAAGATTTCAAGTCAAGTGTTTGTATCTCGTTAAAAAGAGAGAAATAGTCTTGTGTTGCTAGATTAAATTTTCTAGTGCATAGAATACACAATTTTAGTTCACTTCTAGTCTTAATTTTTAACTACAAGATATTATATTTTATATTCATATTTATAATCAAAATCACTAAATTAATATGACAAATGTGTTTGGAAATATTCCGATTAAAAGGAGAGATAAAAACTTATTTCTCATCTCTTTTACGTCAAATAAATATAAATTTTTAGTAGGTATTTTTTAGAAAAAATACAATAAATATCAGTGGCAGTTATATTGTTTGCAGTTGAAATTTTTCACAAACATTGGTAAGTAGAAGGGGGAAAATATCAACATTATTGAACCTGCGAAAACATAAAAACTATGCCGGCGAAAGTAAATACGGAGAGCGAGAAATTGTTTTTTCAGATTTCAATACATGTGTGTGCGTGTGTATTTTCCTAAAATTTCTTTGAGTACAATTTTCGATCGGAACACACTATAACTTAGTTATAGTTGTACTAATAATTTACAGAAAATAATTAAATCACATAACAATAAAATACTGAAATTATATAACAATAATAACCGTAATGCTAATGCTGATCTTCATTTCTCTCCTATAAATAACATATGTAATTGTAAAAATCTTAACCAATGTCCGTTATCTAACAAGTGTTTAACAAAATCCCTTGTGTATATGTGTTCTGTTACACCAGTTGAAAATCCCAGGATTTTCGAACGAATTTACGTTGGAAGTACAATGAATGAATTTAAAAAACGTTTCTATAACTATCTCTCACCCTTTAATAATGCATATAAATGAAATATGACTTCACATTCTAAATATTTTTGGAAACTGAAAGACGAAAATAAAACATATAAAGTTAAATGGAAAATTCTAAAAAAAACTAGCTAGAATCCCTAGGTCTTTAAATGAACCATGTTTCCTCTGTCTACAGGAGGAAATGGAAATAATTAAATTCTCAAATAGTGATATTTTGTTGAATCAAAGATACGAAACAGCGATAAGCTGTAAAAAATCTTGCAATCTTGCTAAATTTCCTAACTCTAGAATCAATCTTATGTTTATTATCTTTATAAACATTTCATTTTTATCATTGTTATACCAGTTTTAGGCATTAAATTGGTTAATATTTGTTATTTACTAGTAGTACGATTGGCCTTAAATTATATTTTTATTTTTTATTTTAATTTTAATTTATTTTTATTTTATTTTAATTATTTTTCTTTTGGTTTTTTAATAATACTTTATAATTAAAATAATAATATAAAAGTTTAAAATTTTTGTATTATAATTTCTATTGTAAATATTGTATTGCTTCTTAAAGTGTCCGTTTTTTACATTCTGTAAATAATTTTGTTTGAATATATGCCTTCATATACAAATGACATAGAATTGTAAATACGACATGTTCGATATATTCATACACGCTGCGTTTCCGTTCAAATTTGAATTCTCTGATTCAATAGAATTTCATTGGTTTAATTCGTATCAACATCTTTCTATTTCCTATCTTCTTAAATTTCCTCTTCTTATGAATCTGGGTAATTTTGAATATACTTCTCTATTTCTCTTGCCTTTCTTTTATGCATTTTCTTTTGGTAGTATGGTTAAGATTTTCTATGAACATATTAATTTCTATAATAAAGCTGTAAAAGATAGTGGCTACAAAAGCCGAAAG
The DNA here is from genome assembly GCA_963932145.1 of Acanthosepion lycidas. NCBI lineage: Eukaryota > Metazoa > Mollusca > Cephalopoda > Sepiida > Sepiidae > Acanthosepion > Acanthosepion lycidas. Next base: position 69,260,501 of record OZ010576.1, read on the forward strand.
CTAACTTACATCAAAAATGAAAATGGAAAGCATAGAAAAAACAGAGATAGAAAAATAATTTGGTATACACACCCATACTACCAAATGGTAAAGAACAAATTAGGAGAAAAATTCCTTGCATTAATCGTTAAACATTATCCTAAAGATAGCAAACTCAGTACTATTTTCAATAAAAAAAAATACCCTAAAATTAAGTTACAGCTGTACTGAAAACTTAGAAAAAATTATTAAGAAATATCTTGAACCAATACCAGAGAAAGTAAGACAATGTAATAATAAAAAGAGATGACGATAAACAAAAATTATGTCAATCCTCATAGAATGATTGGTTTCCCCATATCCATAGAAACTAATATTATGAATGTATGTGTTTATAAAACTCAGTGAATTTCAAAATAACTTATTCCAAAATTCGTTTGAAAATGAAGCACAACGAGGGACTTTAATTTAATTCTATAATTGAATTTGAAGATTTTAGCTTCTGTTTTTGAAATATGGTAATTCCTGTGTAGCGATGGAACCATATTTTTAAATAAGTAAATTTATAATAGACACACACATAGCCTGACATGCCTCTAACCGATTTGGCCACAGAGGCGCGTTCGGTTAGCAAGGTCGATTAAACTACAAGGTCTTTAAACTACAAACTTCCATGATTCTCTCACGTACATTCATATCTGCGGATGGCGTATCCAAATGAAAAAAATGACGTCACACATTATGAAAGGGACAAAGTCCGACAATTATTTTAAGACATTTTTAGGTTTATACATTCTTTTTATAGATACAAATATTTAAGTAAATGCACTGTTTTATAATAAAATATTTGTCCTCTGGCAATCTCTATCGGTTAAGAGCACATCAGGCTAAATGACGGTTCCGTATAGGATACAGATTCGATAATATATATATATATATATATACACACAACATATATTTATATATAAATATATATAATATATATTATATATAAATATATTTATGATATTGTTCAATAAATAATTAAGAGTAATGTCTATTTATTGAACAATTTCGTTCATACCGCATTGACTGAAAAAACCCTACAACAAAAAATTCTCAAATTACCATATTAGTAAAAATCGCACTCTCTTAAATTTTCAAAAAAAAATTAACCTTAGCGTTGCGACAGCACGCTCCAAAATTTCTTATCCGTTAACAATAACACATTTCTAAAAAAACATATTTCGATTCGCATTTAATCTTTCGTGTCCCGCTACTACCAGGATTTACTAAAAAAACAAATTAATTTCCATGCCTGAGGATGGCTGTATGTACAGCTGAAAGTACTAGCAGAATAAAAAAAGACTTTAGACAACTTGAAGTTATTAAAAACAAGAATCATAACATTCATCGAGTGGTTCGTAGGTTAATGTAACTTTAATAAATTTGTTTGCGAAGATGATTTTCGCCATTTATATCATTAACTTTACCAATGTACTTTTTGTATGAATGTACGTGAGATTCGTGGTAGATTGAAGTTTAAAGGCAGTAAATTCGATTGGCTCGTTCGGTTAAGAGCACAACAAGCTAAATGACGGTTCCGTATAGGATACAGGTTCGATTCCTGTCGGAGGACGAATATTTTCTATGAAAATTTCTCGGACATTCAGGCCGGTAAATGTTATAAATACTGTTTATTATAAAACAGAGCATTTACTTAAATATTTATATGTATAAAAAGAATGTATAAGCATAAAAATGTCTTAAAATATATATATATATATATATATATATATATATATATTGTTGCGACCCTCCCCCGTATCGTTTCCGCAGATAGAGGAGGATCGCAACATGCAGCGGAACCGATTAAGGAACAAACCCGATGGGCGGCAAACAACGATAAGACAGATATACAGAGATAAGGAATAAATTTATTATTAAACACATAAACAGGGAAAAAAATTAAAGACGGTCAAAACAAAATGACAATGTGTCAAAAATAAACATTTAAATATTGCGGACAAAATAGTGGGAGATTAACATCCTCTTAGAAAGGGAAATCACAAATCAACTTATGATCTAGTGCCACACTTGCACGAATTTACAAAAACAAAAATGTAAGACAAGTAGAGGGAAACATGTAATAACAAAAGGATCTCATGCCAGACTTGCATGAAATTACGAACATAAAATACATTCAACAAAATGAAAACATATAAGAAAATCAACCAACTTATCTGTCGTCATAAAAGATCTTTTTCATTAATGTCTCTTATATCTACTTCTTTTGTTTTGTTTTGTTTTTTTCTTCTTTATTTCTTTTTCCTATAAGTATCTCTTTTTGAGATCTTTTTGCGCTTTCTTTTTTCTTCTACTATAAGCGTCTGGTCTAGGGGTTCGGGTGACGGATAAATCGAAGCTGTCTTCTCTCTATATCTTTTTCGTAGTTTATTTCCCAGAATCCAACATTGATGTCACGTTCATCGCACTTGCGGTCGGTCGTCCGTCCGGCTCGAAGAGGGACTTTTCTTTTCGCATAACCAACCAAAACTTTCGCGTTTATAGCAAACGCGTCCATCAATTCCATTCGAACATGGACTCTCTTTCGCATAACATCACAAGACTTGCATTTATAGCAAACGCGTCCGTCTGTCCATCCGTTCCATTCGAAGATGACCTCACTTTAACATTCCTCACCAAAACTTTCGCCGACGCGTCCTTCCAGACCGGCGGCGTAGACAGGACTTTTGCATTTTTCGCAAACGCGTCCGTCCTGCTTGGAGGCCAGGATAGGAATGTTGCACTTTTCGCAGACGCGTCCGTCCGGCCCGAGGGCCTGGTCAGGACTGACTTTTTCGTTTTACTATTACTTTTTTTTTTTTTTTTTGTCACGTGGTCCTTACTTTCAGATACGAACCCTTTATCATTGTGAGCAAAATGAAGTTTTTAACCCTTTCTCTAAACTGCAGAGTAAGAGAGAGTTTTCTATCTGGAATCCGTCCGGCTAAATCATGCTGTCATCACGTGACCAAAAGAGAAAGAAAGTGTACATTCTGGTTAATCTCTGTCGACACTAAGTTCTACATTATCTCTTTGCCCTTCCTATTTCTACGTTTTCTGAAAGTACTCGGCTCTTTATTTCAGAATTCTTCTAAAATATAAGCATTGGTATAGATTTTATAATAAATTTAGGTGAGAATTCGTAATAATACGTACATATATAATACATTATATATATATATATATATATATATATATATATATATATATATATATATATATATATATATATAATGTACTAGCAGGCGTTACCTGGGTTTATTCAAAAAAAGATCACGAACCTCATCCAATCTGTGAAGTTAAAATAAAGAAGATTTTTCTTTAGTGCCTCTTATCTATATGGCGAAAAATTATGACATGAAGTGTGAAAACATTTATAACAGGATAAAGTTGTTTTTTTACAGAAGCACAGAAGATACAAAAAAAATTGTCAGCAAATGAAGAGTACATTAATCGCAATCGAACTTTGAAAATTGTTGAAGAGAAATGTTTTGTTGACAGCTTTTGCTCAAACTACATAGAATGAACAACATGCATTGGAAGGGAAAGAAATTCAACAAAGACTTCTAGCAGCCGTGCCAAGGCTGAAAACCAACGTTCACAAAGACTGTACAGAATTGCTCTTTGCCCCTCAGTTTCGACAGCTAGTTAACCGTTGCTCATTAGTTTCTGCTGACCTTGCATTAGCTGTACGAATAGCATTTTGTGTCAGTCTGATTTGAGTTTCTTGTTGCGAAGCGTTTCTTCTCTGTTTTCATGCATTTGGCTGTAGTAGTAGCATGTCCAAGTGAAGGATTTTACTTTCTTAGCATTACTGTCAGGCTGTAGTTGGAGAGGTTTGGCTAAGCTTTTTGAATAACAATGAAGTAATCGACTAAAAAGCAAGAATATTATACACATTAATGGAAATATAGCCACAATAAATTAAATGCAAGTTTATAAGGCAGACCACAGGAACGTGGTAAACAATTATAAGCAAACTCGTAAAGTTTGGATTTATCTAAAAATAGACTACCAAAAAACGTTCTAGTGATAAAAATAATAATTAACGTGCATCTAGAAACCTACTCACTATGAACGTTAAAACGTACACGCTAAGTTTAGCATAATTATAAATGAATCGAAAGAGGGTCTTAACATTGTTATAAGTGCATTTTTCAAAATAAAACTGTGAAAATTTTAGGGCTCAAGTTTCCAAATATATGAGTTAGTAAGCATTATTTAAACGCTGATTAGAAGATGATAAATACATAATTAAATTTGGCATTTACACTTAAATTTTTAATAATATAATTTTAACAAATTTAAATTTAAAGTATCAAAAATTCAAAATATACATGCATGAAGGCAGCCTACCTTTTTACTGGATGACAACTTTGATGCGAATGACATTTCTTGCATTTATTTCATCACATAGCACTAATGAACACTACACGTGAAGCAAAATCGATAGTACTTACTACATAGCTTGATCGAGCATTGCACGTGGAGCAAAATCAATTGTACACACTACACATCTCGATCGATCTATGCGTCTTATACCTACGTGCACTTCGCTCATCGGTGCACACTTTCGTTTGTACTTATTCTTTTTTTCTTAAGGAAGGATATAATTTTTGCCGGCAAGTTAATGCGAACGAAACTATTTCAGTACCAAAACGGAAAATCCATGGGAAAAACTGATATTTTTCATAATGTATTCATGACACATGGGGTGTCAGTTTGATTTTGAGTTGATTGATCTAAACACAAATTATGTGCAAATTTTCATTGGAATGCTGCTAACCACTACAACTAAAAGACTAATGGGGCAGCAAGGTGTTCATGGGTCATCTCGGGGGCCCCTTATGTAGTTTTCATAATTTGATAATCGTTTTTGATTTATTTTAAGATTGTAACATAGATGTAAAATTCCGTCGAAATCGAAGCAATTTGAAAATTTGGGGCTCCCTAGGGGTACCAAATTTCAAGCCAAAGGACAGGTTTAAGACTAATAGTAATTGAAATAATAAAGCACATCATTTTTAAGTTTTCTATTTAATCGACTTTATGGCCAAGATTGTAGACTTAATTGAAAATTTATGGGTTCCCTGCTCGTCCCCTAAATCGTGAGGGTCCCAGTGTTGATTTTCAGTGAATTCCAAGTGACTACTTCAGCTACACAATATAATCTTAATATGTACTGAAATTTTCGTTGATATTGGGGAATACTGCTACAAAATACAATTGAAAAACAATTGAGGCATCAAGGGGTTTATAGGGTCATCTCCCCCCCCCTCAAGTATTTTTAAAAATCTGACAACCGATTTCTATCTCATTGTAAGAGCGTAATAAACATGAAAAATTTCATCAAAATCGAAGCAACTTGAAATTTTGGGGGCCATTTGTGGCACCCTGTGGGTCACAGTGTCGAGAGAAACGAAAATCAATATAGCGTATTATAAGCGTGAAAGTAAGTTGCATACACTTATCAAGTTTCAATAGAATCGGCCTTAGTGTTTAAAAACAACCAAACTAATGGAAATTCACATTTAAATATTATATTTATTGACTATCGGTTATCGATTTTTGAAAAATGACTAATTTTTTTTTTTTTTTTTTTTGCCCAGACATACCCAGTATCGTGTACAATCTATGTTCCAAACTTGGTGGAAATATGCCTTATGATTCTCGAGTAATTCGCGAACACACACACACACACACACACACACATATTTGGTTGGATTTATGGAAGTTTGTGACCCTGGGTTTCACGCTTTTGCGATCGTCAGACAAACTGATCATTTTTTTAAAATTTTGGATTCATGTAGATTGCGTGTATTAGTGATATTATCGAAGTGGCGGGGTAATCATGGTCGTGATGTCACTCATGCTAACGCAAATATAGATGCATGTCCATACACCCGTTGAGGTACAAAGACACACATACGCACTCGCTCGTCCGCCGGGGTTTATACAGACATAAACATATGTGGACAGTATGGGACTTAACATATGTATGCATATGTGTGCTGTTGTCTATATACATACGCATTTGTATGTTGAAATTCAAAGATCGGAAGTGTAGCGAAAATTTCTCATGAATGTCTCGTGAATGTATACATGTCAGCAATCAGAGCATTTTTCTATTCTTTCGCTGAATAATATTTCCTCGCATGCACGTATATACATGTTGTCTGCGTAAAATTATGATAGGTAAAAATTGCTATTATTTCTAATTTTTTAAAGTTTATTTGTTATTATTTTAAAGCTGGTTATTTGCTAGTTTTTGATGACTGTGTATATGTTTTAAATTAATTAACGATCCTTCGCAAAGGGAAAACGTTGTTACAAAAGGTAAAATGACCAATCAAAATAGAAGTATAGGAAAATTCAAACAGCTTGACAACGAAGTAAGGTTAATAATAGCTATTCAGATCTTTAAAATGGGGGTAATATTAAAAAGAATTTATTCTAACCAATAATTATTAAATTATATGATAAAATTTGATATTAAAATTAAAAGTAAAAATTACCAATTTTAAAAACCAAATTTAATCTCTATTAAGTTTAAAATTATAAAATTACTGAGGAGAAAAGAAAAAATTCATATTTTGTTCAATTTATTTCTTCATTAAAATTACGTTAGAATAGATGCTAATTTCTTCCGATCCTTCGACAATATGTATACATTTTCATCCCAAGTGTGTGAATGGGGTCCTAACCTCTCGCGTAAAATAAAACAAACACACTCAGATTGGTTATACATAAGCACCCAGGCATATTTAGATATATACACACAAAAAGTGACGAAACAGGGAACATCTCCACGGCTATTATATATATATATATATAAAATATATATATATAAAGAAAAGAAAAAGGAAACCAACACATACATACATACACAATTAAAAGTGCATGCATTTTACATACACATAGACATCGATAAATACATGTACACACATCCACATACCTTGACCTAGACAATCAGATACAACAACCAAGAAATATTTAAGACTGAAAACGTCATTAAACAAATGCTAACCACTTATTAAAATATAACTTAAATGATAAAATATACAAAAATAAAAATGGTTAAAAATAATATGATATTATATATAAAAAAAAACGAAAATTCCAAACCCACAAATATCCATAAAAAGCATATTTTAAAGTTGAATTATGTTTTATTATATATTAGGTGATAGAAATTAAGATGAGAACTACCTACAGAAATAAGTGTACAGTCACGCATATATACACATACACACAGAAATATATGTCTACATACATCCACACACGCACATATATCTATATCTATATCTATATATCTATATATATATATATATATATATATATATATATATATATATATATATATATATACGCATACACATACGCACATATACACATACAGAAGCAAGTATAAATATATCAACCCGCACAGTGTCGTAAAAAAAACAAGCCAGATATAAATATATATACATACATCCGCACAAACAGACAAATACACATATATATACATATTTAAACATACATATACATATGTGTGTATACATATGCGCATATAAATTAAATACACAAACATACATATATACCAACACATATACAAACATACGCATACACATAAAAAAACATACAAACGTAAATTCACCTATATAGACATATATACACGCACAAACACATCCATATATATATATATATACATATATACACCTACACACAAGTATATACATACATACACACATAAAAATGGGAATATACATACATTCTAGCAACATTATATTATTAACGAGAAAATATTGTAAAAGTTCATCATAATTCTTTAAAAAGTAACCACACACAGTTGTTGATTAAGTCTATAAGCCATTAAAAGATCCCTATCATACAAGAGTAGATTTTAGTTAGTATCGATGGTATGTTTCAAGACACTGATATATACATACATATACATATACTATGACATACGAACATATATCCACATATACAAATACATGATCATGTGTAAATACCCGTATCCACAAATCCACGTATGCACATAAATATACACACATATACATATACATACGCATATATACACACTGAAACACATATAAATACAAATACATATACACATATATATACATATTGTTAAAGGAACCTTACGCATAATAACATAATGGACTATTCCACACGTAATAAATACTGCGCCTCAAGAGGAAGCAGGGAGTTCAGTCTGAAGTCTGGAGTGAGGTCCGTCAGGAGTCTGTCAGTCAGTCAGAGCGATCGAGTCAGTCAGTCGAGACAGAGGCAGTCCGAAACAGAGTCGCGTTCAGACAATTAGACATTGGAATAGTGATACTGGCCGAGACTACATTGTTCTCCCTACTAAACCTGATTGTTCGTACTAACACTTTCTACTTCTCTGTATATATTCCTGTTTGTAATATATCTGTGTTATTCCATATTCGTGTTCGAGTTCTTCTTTATTGGTTCTACCTTGGACTATCACCGTGGTACAAGGAACCGGACCATAATACATATATACACACATATACACACACACTCACATATACATAAATATATATAAACATATATATATATATATAAACACGCACAAATACACATACATATACATATATAAACACATATACTTACACACTCGGCAGTAAACACAAACCAAAGTTTACATACCTACACATGCACACAAACAAACATAAAATAGGTGTCAACACACATATATACACGCAAACACATACACACATACATAAATACCACTAGACTGGAAATCGGCAGAATCAGTAAGACTATCTTGGAAAGAAGCAACCACTTCATAAAAAAAACTCTTGGACTATTACAGTGGATTAATACAGCTGATGTTATCAACTGGTTTAATAACATCCGATATAAGAGCAACTGTACTTTCATACAGTTCGATATTATCGACTATTATCCTTCTATATCGAAGAACTTATTCACTTTGGCCTTGGATTTCGCTCGGGAATACTCCAATATTTCTGAGAGTGAAGTGGATATTATCATGAAATGGCGAAATTCTGTTCTGATCTACAAGGATGAACAGTGGACCAAAAAGTCTTGCAACGACAATTTTGACATTTCAATGGATTCTTTGGATTCTGCAGAAGCTTCTGACCAGGTTGGATTATTTCTTTAGTACAATTTAAGTGCCTTCGATTGTCTAGATTCTGATAGCGTAGGATTGTATAGAGATGATGGCTTATTAGTTGTTAAAAACTCTACTAAAATTAAGGCAGACCGTATTAGGAAAATGATCCATAGGGTATTTAAGGAATTAGGTCTTAGGACAATAGTTACAACTAATGTTAAACAAGTGGATTTTCTAGACGTCACCCTAGACCTTGCTAGCAACACTTTCCAACCATATGCGAAGGTTAATTCTAACCCAGTATACGTGCATCCAAATTCCAACCATCCCCCTTCAGTTATCAAACACATACCCTCCTCCATTGGATTTAGAATTAGCACTAACTCTTCTAACAAAGATGCTTTTAATAAAAATCGTGATTTTTACAATTCTGCACTCAAAAATAGTGGGTACAAAGATATCACTATTGAATATAAAAACCCTGTTAATTGCAACCATAATAAGAAAAGAAGATCTAGAAAGATCATCTGGTTTACTCCCCCTTTCAATATAATGGTTAAAACTAAATTAGGACGTATATTTCTAAACCTCATCAAGAAACATTTCCCCAACCCTTAAACTAACCCACTTAGTAAAATATTTAATCCTAATACTCTTAAATTAAGCTATAGCTGTGCAGATAACCTAGAGAAAATAATTAAAAAAAACATAACAATAGAGTCTTTAACAAGTATAAGGACTCAAAAAGATTGATTACTCAACTGGTTACATACAGCAATACTAAGTATAATAACACGAATAACAACTTATGTAATTGTAGGAATCCTAATAATTGTCCACTAAAAAATAACTGTAGAACTAGTTCTGTAGTCTATCTTAGTACAATCTCAACAATGGAAAATCCAAATATAAAAACATTTTACATTGGTAGCACCATGAAATCATTCAAGGAACGCTGGCGGGGGCATATGCCATCTTTTAATAACAGTAACTATAGGCACATGACTTCATTATCCAAGTATTTTTGGAGTCTAAAAGAAAAGAAAAAAATACCTACGGTTAAATGGAGATTGATTAAGAAAGCCCGGACATGTAACTCCCTGTATGCCCCATGTTACCTATGTCTTAAAGAAAAATTTGAAATTGTTAGATTTAAAAATAAGGCTGATCTCTTTAATCAAATATGTGAACTAAGTTAATTGTAAACACTGTTATAAATTTAACTTATTATAGGGGTCGTATACTTTAAATGATAATGATATGTCGCTGTAAGTTTGATAGATTATTACTTTTATTACCTGATGGTCATCCTGACGATATGAATGTGTATTGTGTACCTACATAGTGTTATTCGTGTCTGTATATGTGTGTATATATGTGTGTGTATGTATGTGTATGTGTGTATATAAGTGTATTTATATGTTAGTAGGTTTTTCGTTTTATATATATATATATATATATATATATATATATATATATATATATATATATATATATATAAAGTAAGAAGGTAAATATATATACATATATATATATGCCCTGTTATATTGTGTATCTGTATATATACGCATATTTCTGTATGTATGAATATGTTTATATATGTATATTAGGGTACATGTATATGAGTGTGTGTATGTATACGGATATATCTTTATGTAATGCATATGTATGCACGTTTATATATGTATATGGTTGAATGTCTGTATATTTATGTGTATGTACGTATATATCTGTACTTGTTACTATATATATGTATATGTATATATATATATATATATATGTGTGTGTATGTGTGTGGATGTATATATGTGTGTTGACACCTATCATATGTGAGATTGTGTGATATGTGTAGGTATGTAAACTTTCTGCCGCATGTGTTAGTCTATGTGTGTATATATGTATATGTTTGTGTATTTGTGTGTATATTTATGTATATACAGTAGCGTCCAAAACTAAGGGACAAAATTTTAAAACCTAATATTTGTTAAAAATAACAACTGTGAAAAGCTGAAATTTTGACAACTGGTAGTCGTTATCATCCATAATAACATACTAAAATTTGAATCATTTGCAAAGGATAGAAAAAGAATTATAACAATTATTTATTTATTTTCAAATTTGGAACGTCCAAAAGTAAGGGACAAAATTGAGAAAAACAATGTAAACAGCAAAAAAACAATAAAAATACATGTCCAATAAATATTAAGTAAATGAGCCCTTGCTCTCAATGACAGCTGCACATCTTCGACTACAAGAACGAATCAGTTCTTGACAATCCTCGATACTAATTTTAGACCATTCTTCTTGAAGCTTCACCCACAAATCCTCCGTGTTAGTGGGATTTCTTTCCATAACTTTCACTCCTAAGGTCTTCCAAAGATTTTCTATTGGATTTAAGTCAGGACTTTGTGGTGGCCAATCCATAATTTCCAAATCTTGCTCGCTAAGGTAACTCATTACCACCTTTGCCTTGTGACATGGGGCATTATCTTGCATAAAGGTAGCCCTATCGAAACCTGAATTCTGTATGATTGGCACAACATGATCTTGAACAATGTTTTTATAGATCTGCACGTTTACACGAGTTTGTAACCGGACAAGAGGCGTTGTACCTTGGCTAGAAAACATTCCAAATACCATGACGCTTCCGCCCCCAAACTTGACAGTTTTCTTAGTACACTTTGCACTTAATCTTTCACCAATACGTCTCTTTACATTATTTTTTCCATCATTTCCAAATAAATTAAACTTGCTTTCATCACTGAAAAATACTTTTGCCCAATTTTCATATGTCCAAATTACATACCTGTTTGCAAACTCTAATCTCTTCTTCTTATTCTTCGAACTAACAAGTGGTTTCTTCCCTGGGGTTCGATTAAACAGCCCTATTTCTTGCAGTCGTCTACAAACAGTCTGTCTTGACACATTAACACATGAGGTACTATTCATAACCCTTTTAATTTCTGTGCAAGACTTAAAACGGTCCTTTAATGACATACGCTGCATTATTCGATCTTCTCTTGCCGAAATTTTGCGGGGTCTGCCGGTTTTAAAAGCACTAACTATTTTGCCAGTATCATTGTAGGATTTAACAACCCTGCCTACAACACTCTTGGAACGTTTCACTTTCTCTGAAATCTCTCTAATGGTGTGCTTTTCCTTGTGTAGCTTCACAATAGCTTGCTCACAGAGTAATCAAGTTTTTGGCGTTTCGCCATGGTGCCGACTGATGCAACGTTTACAAATGACTAAGTAAGACTTATTCTTTAGAGGAAATCAAAAAATTTGAATATAGCATACTGTTTACATTGTTTTTCTCAATTTTGTCCCTTACTTTTGGATGATCCTATTTTGAAAATAAATAAATAATTGTTAGAATTCTTTTTCTATCCTTTGAAAATGATTCAGTATAATTTTAGTATATTATTATGGATGATAACGACTACCAGTTGTCAAAATTTCAGCTTTTCACAGATGTTATTTCTAACAAATATTAGGTTTTAAAATGTTGTCCCTTAGTTTTGGACGCTACTGTATATGTATATGTGAGTATGTGTGTATATATGTATATATGTATGTGTATATGTGTGTATGTGTATATGTACTTTTTATCATAAATATGTATATGTATGTATGTGTTTATGTTTATATATTTATATGTATGTACGAAATATATATATATTTATGTATGTGTATATATATATATATATATATATGTGTGTGTGTGTGTGTGTGTATGTGTGTGTGTGTGTATGCATATACGTGTGTTGGTTTGGGTTTACTGCCGCGTGTGTAAGTCTATGTGTGTGTATATATGTATTTGTATGTGTATTTGTGTATATATATATATATATATATATATGTGTGTGTGTGAGTGTGTGTATATATGTGTATGTATATATGTATGTGTATATGCACATGTTATTATAGATATATATATATATGTATGTATATATATATATATGTGTGTGTGTGTGTGCATCTGTGTGTGTGTGTGTGGCTGTATATGTATGTGATGACACCTATGTGAGATTGTGTAGGTATGTCAACTTTTGTTTGTGTTTACTGCCGAGTGTGTAAGTATATGTGTTTATATATGTATATGTATGTGTATTTGTGTGTGTATATATATATATATATATATATATATATGTATATGTGAGTCTGTGTGTATATGTGTGTATATATGTATATACATGTGTCTATGTATTTGTATTTATATGTGTTTCAGTGTGTATATATGCATATGTATGTCTATGTATATGTGTGTATATTTATGTGTATATGCGTGGATGGGAGTTTACTTATATATGTGTATACGTGAATCTGTCGATACGGGTATTTACACATAATCATGTATTTGTATATGTGGATATCTATATATGTTCGTATCTCCTAGTATACATATATGTATGTATATATCAGTGTCTTGAAACATACCATCGATACTAACTAAAATCTACTCTTGTATGATAGGGATTTTTTAATGGCTTATAGACTTAATCAGCAACTGTGTGTGGTTATTTTTAAAGAATTATGATGAACTTTTACAATATTTTCTCGTTAATAAGATAATGTTGCTAGAATGTATGTATATTCCCATTTTTATGTGTTTATGTATATACTTTGTGTAGGTGTATATATATATATATATATATATATATATATATATATATATATATATATATATATATATATGGATGTGTTTGTGCGTGTATATATGTCTATATAGGTGACTAAACCTTTGTATGGCTTTTTTATGTGTATGCATATGTTTGTGTATGTGTTGGTATATATGTATGTTTGTGTATTTAGTTTATATACGCATATGCATACACGCATATTTATATGGATGTTTAAATATGTATATATATATATATATATGTATGTATATGTGTGTTTGTATGTTGATGTGTAGGTATGTATATATATTTATATCTGGCTATTTTGGGGTTTTTTTACGACGCTGTGCGGGTTGATATATCTATACTTGCTTCTGTATGTGTATATGTGCGTATGTGTATGCGTATATATATATATATATATATATATGTGTGTGTGTGTGCGTGTGTGTGCGTGTGTGTGTGCATGGGTGGATGTATGTAGACATATATTTCTGTGTATGTGTGTATGTGTTTATGTGTATATATGTTTGACTGTACACTTATATCTGTAGGTATGTTGTGGATTCCGAGATGAATTCGGTCTCCAAGGAATGACAAACGCAATAATTAAATATAAGAAATAAAATGTATTTACACAATCATACAAAGAGTAATACTGTTAGTAAGTCCAGGAACGCGGTTAGTAGCAATAACATATAGATATATACAGTCTCGAAGTAGGACTTCCTTAGAGTCTACGTGCTTGTAACTGACTTCTACAAGAGGTTACCTCACACTATCTCCGTTCGTATATTCTCTCACTCACACTATATCTTCTCACTATCCGACTGCTGACTACCGACTACCGACTACCCTCACTGACTGTAACTTAATGGCAGTAGTCCAGGTACACTTGGTAGAGTCCAGTTATATGAAAAGGGGAGGTCCCCATCAACCCCCCTCCTTAGATCCCTTTTTGGCGGGAGTTTGTATTTTTTGATTCCGGCATATTTTTAATTGCCGATGCCCTCTCTGGGTCCGTTTTCCTGCCATTTTCATTTATTATCTGACCTAAATATTTAATTTCATTTAGGAAAAAATTACACTTTTCTCCTTTTACTTTGAAGCCGAAGTCCTGAAGTCTTCTAAAAACTTCTTTTATGTGTGACGTGTGCTCTTCAACATTGTCGCGCTTAATTAGAATATCACCCAGATAAGCGGTCGCGAAATTCTGGCCCGTGAGCATTGTGTCCATCGTTTGCTGAAATTTGCAGGTGCAACTTTTACTCCGAATGGTAGTCTGTTGCATTTGTACAACCCTTTGTGCGTATTAATGCAAAGGATTTTCGTACTCTCTTCTTGTACTGGGATTTGTAGATAAGCCTCACTAAGATCTATTTTTTAAAATATCTTACCGCTGTTGAGCTTTGTAAATATCTCCTCTGGGCTCGGTAGTGGGTAATGGTGGTCTTTTATTGCCTTGTTGAGTCCCGTCGAAAAATCTGCGCATACGCGAATTTCTCCTGACTTCTTTTTTACGTAAACAACCGGCGCTGCCCACTCACTAAACTCTGTTTTTGATAGAATCCCAGTTTGTTCAAGTCTCTCCAATTCTTTGTCTATTTTTTCTATAGTAGCAAACGGTACATTTCGCTTCTTTCTAAAAATTGGTTGGACGTTTTCTTTTAATTCTATTTTGGCCTTAAATTTGTTGCATCGTCCAAACGCGCTTGAAAACACCTCAGGAAATTGATTATATAATTCCTCCTTCAATTTGATAGTATCTGATGGTTCAACCTCTAACTTTTTGCAAAACGAGTTGATAGGTAGGTCCCAAACGTTGAACTTCTGCATCCAGTCGATACCTACTAAATTTTCAGTATCTTTCATGACGTATATCTTAAGTTTTTTGTTTCGTCGTGAAATTTAACATTCACTATTATTTCTCCCTCAAATTTTATTCGTTTGCCTGTAACCGACTTGGCAATTTTTTGAGTGTGTAACATAGTAGTTTTTTCCATGTCTGTAAGTTGATTATCGTGAGGTCGGAATCCCAATCCAGTTGTAATTTAATCTTTTTATTTAAAATTTCCAGTTCCACATATTTCCTTACATTGGTGTTGTCATCGTTATTCATCCTTGTAGCTCTTATTCTATTAGTATCTTTTCTATTTCTACATTGGAATGCCTTCTGGCCTTTTTTTCCACATTCAAGACAGTTTTTTATATCTGAAGCGGCAATCCTTGTTCCAATGTAATCCTCCACATCGATAACATACTGATGGAGGGATCTTATATTTGTTTCGATATTCGTCATAATTTGTCCTGCATGTTGCACTTTTTCTCTTATCATAAAATTTTATTTTTCTTTCCGGGGAGGGTGAGAATCTTTTTTCATTGTCGTAAAATTTTAGTTTTCTTTCCGGGGAGGGTGAAGAACGTAGACTTTTGTTTAACTTACGTATATGAGAAACAGCTGAAACTTCAATGTTCTTTGCGTCTTTCTTTATGCTTAAACATCTCTGGCAATCTTCCGATAATTGCTGTAATGTTAGACCCCCTTCATTTTGTAATTTTGCAAGCATTTTTCTACGCATTTCGCTATCTTTTGTAGAAACTAGCCCTTGATCAAAGATGCGATATTTAAAATTGTCCGGGGATAATTCCGCTAGTTTGAAGTCGTCACAATGTTTATTTACGATTGCGGCAAACGTGGAATAATCCTCATTATCGCCCTTTACCAACTTAAGGCATTTCCACCTCCTGTGGAAGAGAAATGTTTTGGGGCTGAAGAGTTCTTCAAGGCATGTCCCTGCTTCGTCAAATTTTAATTCGTTCGTCTTTTTTGGCAAGATATAATCCACGAACTTTATATTCTTCAGTTCTTAATTTTCTAAGCAATAGACGTAGCTTTTTTGCTTCTGTCCAATTTTGACAGTCTATGTTAAAGATGTCTTCATGTCTTCTGAAGTAATCTCCAAAATTTTTGTCCTCATCTAGAGAATATTTGAAAATACACACTGCGTCTTGCGAAAATGTTGCTTCTTTTTCCATATCTAATTTCTTGTTGCCCGCTACTTTCAATATTAGTTCCTGGAGCTCTGTTTGTCTATCTTGATTTTCCTTTTGCGTTTGTCTATCTTGATTTTGCTTTTGCCATTTTGGTATTTCTGCATTTGTAATTGTTGCTCATTTTGGTGTTTTATCAGTTCTACCAACATATTTTTAAAATCTTCCATGATAACTCAATTTTATGTATTTTTACTCCTTGAAATTGTTTGTCACTAATTTATTGTTGGACGACGAGGGAAGGATTTTTCTATTCCTTTTTTTCCATGCCAGTTCGAATCACTCGAAGCCAATTTGCTTGTTGGACGACGAGGGAAGATTTTTCTTTTGTTGATTTTTTCTTTTCCGCTTGGGTTCGAATCTTCGTCGCCAGTTTGTTTGTTGGCGACGAGGGAATATTTTTCTTTTGTTGATTTGTTTTCCGCGTGTGTTCGAATCTTCGTCGCTAAGTTGTTTGTTGGACGACGAAGGAATATTTTTCTTTTGTTTTCCGCGTGTGTTCGAATCCTTGTCGCCAAGTTGTTGTGGCTAGGCGTACGAAAAGTTTTTCTTTCCCCGCGTGAGTTTCGAATCCTCGTTTGCCAAGTTGTTGTGGATTCCGAGATGAAATTCGGTCTCCAAGGAATGACAAACGCAATAATTAAATATAAGAAATAAAATGTACTTACACAATCATACAAAGAGTAATACTGTTAGTAAGTCCGTATATCCTCTCACTATCCGACTGCTGACTACCGACTGCCGACTACCCTCACTGACTGTAACTCTGGGTATTTAACGGCAGCAGTCCAGGTACACTTGGTAGAGTCCACTTATATGAAAAAGGGGTGGATCCCATAACACGGTAGTTCTTCTCATCTTAATTTCTATCACCTAATATATAATAAAACAAATCAACTTTAAAATATGCTTTTTATGGATATTTGTGGGTTTGGAATTTTCGTTTTTTTTATATATTAGATAATATTATTTTTAACCATTTTTATTTTTGTATATTTGCTCATTTAAGTTATATTTTAATAAGTGGTTAGCATTTGTTTAATGACACTTTCAGTCTTAGATATTTCTTGGTTGTTGTATCTGATTGTCTATGTCAAGGTATGTGAATGTGTGTACATTTATTTATCGGTGTCTATGTGCATGGAAAATGCATGCACTTTTAATTGTGTATGTATGTATGTATGTATGTGTTGGTTTCCTTTTTTTTTTAATATATAAAGGGCCGTGGAGATGTTCCCTGTCTCGTCCCTTTTTTTGTGTGTATATATCTAAATATGTCTGGGTGCTTATGTATTATAATTTGAGTGTGTTTGTTTTGTTTTACACGAGAGGTTAGGACCCCATTCACACACTTGGGATGAAAATGTATACATATTGTCGAAGCATCGGAAGAAATTAGCATCTATTGTAACGTAATTTCAATAAAGAAATAAATTAAATAACATATGAATTTTTTCTTTTCTCCTCAGTAATTTTATAATTTTAAACTTAATAGAGATTAAATTTGGTTTTTAAAATTGGTAATTTTTACTTTTAATTTTAATATCAAATTTTATCATATAATTTAATAATTATTGGTTAGAATAAATTCTTTTTTAATACTACCCCCATTTTAAAGATCTGAATAGCTATTATTAACCTCACTTCGTTGTCAAGCTTTTTGAATTTTCCTATACTTCCATTTTGATTGGTCATTCTAGCTTTTGTAACAACGTTTTCCCCTTGCGAAGGATCGTTAATTAATTTAAAACTTTTAAAACCATTTATTTTACATTCAGCATCATCACTTGATAAGACACCAGAGGTGTTCAAACAAAGTGGCTATTTTTGTAGTGATTTTATAACATATTTATGTTATAATTTTTAAATAAATAATTATATCTCCTCTACTCTGTATTGAGCACTCTTTTAAGAATAGCAATTGTTGGTTATTGGAATTCATTCCGTATACACCAATCATATACTTGGATATATATATATATATATATATATATATATATATATATATATATATATATCAGGTCGCTCCCTAGTGTTGGTGGTACTATGTATCCCTGTACTACCAGTTTTATAGTCGGATTATCGGCGACTAAACCGGTACCGACACAGATTGTTTTTCTGTGAGTAGTGTGGCTAGTCATCCTGCAAGATTAAATACAAGACCTGTCTAAAAGGAGGAGGAAGCTTTTTGCTCAACGGCCATCTAGCGTTATTATCCTGGGAGTCTTGCGCTCCACGGTTTCTGTTTTTTTTGCGGTGGGTGGGGGTTTTTTGTTTGTTTTTTTTTTCTCCTAGACATTGGTTAAAAGAAGGATACACTGTAAAGCCTACGGCCCGGATCTTCAATGTCATCCTCCCAGCTTGTTTGGCCATTACAGATCGAATCCCGTGTGTAAAGGGTGGGGCCACTTCAGCGCATACTGCGCTTCACCTAAAAACTCCACTGCCCAGGCCTGAGGGAAACGTTTGCGTCTACCAATCATTTCCAAGCTCTTTAACGATGGGAGTGGGGCGAAAACGGCAGATGGAAGATGACACTGGAAGTCGCAGTCCCAATCCCGCATGCAGGCGGGTCAGGATATTAGTTGTCTGATGTTGATCTGGAGCCCAGTTGACCAAGCAGCCTTCTCTAGGGACAGTACAGCTTACTTCATATGCAGAGAGGCCTAGAAAAATGTGGCTTAAGAAAAGTTCATCTTGTCTATGTCCCAGTTAGCTAACCAGAGTCAACGGCCCTCTTCTCATGTGGTAGAACGTCAGTAAAGTAAAGGTTCACATCCACCTCTAAGACTACATGTAGCATGCTGGAACCATGCTGGACACGCCCGAGATTGGTCGACCAGATCGTCGATTTCCAAGAGGAAGGCAGCCTATAAGGGCACGCCGCCAGATATACCCTCTACTGGTCAGGTAGTTCAGTAGCAGAAAGTCGTCTTTCGGGCGTGGGTTTCAGGATCAGGAATTCCATTGCCTTCAAGCTTGAAAACCTGCCAACAGGTTATTCTGACCGGATCATCTCTATGCGCTTCCCACTGAGTAATCTTCAATGTGTCACACTAATTAGTGTGTACACCCCAACTTTACAAGCAGATCCTGTGGAAAAAGATCCGTGCAACCGACTACGAGACGCCCCTGCAGATGATAAGTTTATAATCCTTGATGCCAGAGTAGGCCAAGATTTTGCCAGAGTAGGCCAAGATTTTGCGGCCTGGAAGGGAGTGTTTGAGAGACATAGTATTGATAACTGTAACGACAACGGGCACGCGCTACTAGAGTTGTGCGCAGAGCAACCGCTCGTCATCACGAATACCATCTTCCAACAGAAAAACCGATTGAAAACAACCTGGATGCATCCTCAGTTTAAATATTGACACCTCATTGACTATGTCATAGTTCGGCAGTGTGACCTAAGAGACAATCATGATCACAAGAGTGATGCCCAGTGCAGAATGTCATACCGACCATCGCCTTCTTCGCTGCAAACTCAAGCTTCACTTTAAAATCAAGCCAAGAAAAGGAGGGGCCCTCTGTAAAAAGTTAAGGTTGACAGTTTTAAAGCAGATGAAGTGAAAGCTAACTTCCAACAAACACTTGAGTTAAGTCTTGAAGATGCGAGCATCCCCGCAGATTCCTCTCCTGAAACACTATGGGAAGAACTCAAAACTGGAATTCTGCAGACATCTGTAGAAGTTCTTGGGTTCTCCTCTTGGAAGAATACAGACAGGTTTAATGAGAGCAACGTGGAAATCCAAGTACTGTCGGTGAGGAAGAGATCATCAAGGTCACTTAGCTCAACTAATGGTCCTGTAAACAAAGCTGCGTTCCGTTTCGTGTGCCATGACAAACAGACAGCACAGGAGAATAAGTGGTGGACCAAAATTGCTGAAAACATTCAATCCTATGCGCAGTGCAAAAGGTCAGATGCTCCTTACAAACAAGGCGTCCATCCTAAACCGTTGCTCGGAGCATTTCCAGGCCCTCTTCAGTGCTAATCCAGGAACCAGCAATTCTACACATACCCCCAACAACCTGTAAAATTGGAACTGGATGAGTTGCCCGCCATTAAGCCATAAAGAAGATGAAGTATGGCAAGACAGCAAGAGTTGTTGGAATTCCAAAGTATATTGCATGTGAAACTTCACGTGATCTTTTGGGAACAGGGTAAAATACGACAAGGTCTACGCGATACAGTCATCATTACCTGTACAAGAACAAATGAGAAACGCTGACTGCTCTAATTACAGGCGAGATATTTAGCTGCAACTACTGAGAGCGAGTACGCCTGTCCCGCATTGCACTTATGTCACAAACGTGCATGCAAGCGACATTTGGAGACACCCACGTTTTCTGAAGCCAAGCTATGATGCATATTGTATGAATATAGAATTCATACGTACATACATACATACATTCATATATATATATATATATATATATATATATATATATATATATATATATATATATATATATATATATATGTATGTATGTATATATATTATATTATATTATATTTAAAGCATAATATAAAAACATATAAAATATGTATATATGTGTATATATAATATATACAAATTTAATATGCATATAAATGTAATATGTAATATATGTATATATAATATATATATATCTCCATATTATATGAATATATATATATATTATATGAATATATAAATAATATATGTATATATTGTATATTTATGTCATACTTCTGTATAATATATATTATATTTATAATATATAACATATATATTTAAATTTCTATGACAGAGATAATAAATATTATATATATATGTAATATATACAGATATATAATATATAAATATAGATATATAATATATATGTACATATAATATATATATACATATATATATATCATATGTATAAATATATATATATATAATATATATACATATAAATATATACATAATATATATACTATATGTATATAGATAATATTTATTTTCCATGTGCATATATATATATATTATGCAAGTATATATATGTATATATGTGTAAATATATATAGATTATATGTGTATATGCAATTTTTATATGTTAAATATATTATCTGTATATTATCTGCATATATATATATATATATATAGCAATATATATATATATATATGTTATATATACACACACATATATATATACAGATATATAATATATATATTTATATATATATACATATAACACATGTATATTATATATATAACACATATATAATTTATATACAATATATATATATAATTTATATATATATACATTTAATATATATATATATTATATACATGTAATACACATATGCATTGTATATACATATAATATATATAAATATATAGTATATACATATAATATATATACATTATATATATGCATACATATACTATATATATACATATAATAGATATTATATATATACAAATAATATGTATACATTTTACATATATATACATATATATAATATATGCATGCATTATATATATATATGCATATATATATATATATATGCATATATATATATATATATATATATATATATATATTATATATATATATATGCATATATATATATATATATATATATATATATATATATATATATATATATATATATATATATATATATATATAAGAAAGAGGTTGTAGTGGTTCCAGCGAGAGAAAAGTATGTATATTAAAAAGAAGAGAAGAGAGGTGCCGTAAAAGTTTTTGGTTGTAATGTGGATTTATTTAGAAAAAAATATTATGCTTTGTTTTACATAATGTTACAACACGTGTTTCTGGTCTCGTGACCGTCTTCAGGTAAAAGCGGAGATTTCCACATATTAAAAATAATTAATTTTTTCATTTGTTTTTCAATGTTAAATATTCTCGATATGAGACATTTTCTGTGTTAGTAATCCGAATTTCTTTCTTGAATTGGCAATGAAGAGTTTTGCGCGAAGGGTCAACAATTAAGGTTGGTCCAAGCGAAATGATGAATTACTTATCAGCATTTTATCTTTTAATGTTTTACTGACCCCTATGTGTTCTTGGATCTGTTTCCATTTTTGTGTGTTTCTGTCAGCATGCTTGTATATATGCGTACGTATATTCTTCCTCCATACATATACTGTTTTACTATGAGGAATTAGTAAATTCATTTGTACATATACACGCATACACATACATAAGCACATACACACCATCCCACCACAAGAAATCAGTACATACACACACATACACACACACATACACACCCATACTTCGCAAGCTACATGGAACCAGTATACACACTCACACATACACATACATACACACACACACGTACCTACACACACACGTACTTCCTAAATTGTGTGGGGTTTGGGTGCGTGCTCGGGAGTAGTTCCCCTGTTTTGTCAACATGCGTATCTATATATATATATGTAAATGTGTGCATACATATATATAACCTCGTGTCTCCCGTATATGAGCGTGCGTTCATGTATGTGAGTGATTTGATCATTGTGTTTGGTCACCTTGTGTGCATGTTGTGTGCTTTTGTGTGGTGGGTTATGATCTATTTATTTCGGGTTTAAATTTGTTTATAAAGTTTTTTTACTGTATTTGTAGGTACGAGTAATTGTCTGTTTGATATATCGGCATGATATTAAACTTACCCTGGTTACATTTGAAAATGTGTTGTGATACAAAAAGTTTTCTGTTGTCTGTCAATTTTATATTGCTTTTGTGTAGGGAGACCCTGTTGTTTATTGGATAACCAGAGAGCCGCAGCGGACTGCCAAGTCTCTGTGTGAGCAAGCAATGTTTAGCGCTCCTTTTTATCGCCCCCTCCCAGAACCAGCAGGAATAGGGAGCGACCTGTATATATATTAGATATATTATATATATACATATAATATATATTATATATACATATATATATATATAAATTATATATATATATATATACATATATATATTGTATATATAATATATATATATTATATATATAATACATATATGCATTATATAAGTACATATATATATACATTATAAATATATATATATAATACACATATACATTATATATATAAATATATGTATCTATCTATATATATATATTATATTTATTATATTATATATATATATATATAACTGACTCTCTGTGTGTATGTGTGTGTGTGTGTGTGTGTTCACGAACTACTCGAGAACCATAAGGCATATTTCCACCAAATTTGGAACATAGATTTTACTCGATACTGGATGTGTCTGGGCAAAAAAATTAGTCATTTTTCAACAATCAATAACCGATAATCGATAGATATAATGTTTAAATGTGAATTTCCATTAGTTTGGTTGTTTTTTAAACTTTCAGACTTGAAGTGTAAACACTCAGGCCGATTCTACTGAAACTTGGTAAGTGTATGCAACTTACTTTCACGCTTATTATACGCTATATTGATGTTCGTTTCTCTCGACACTGGGATCCACAGGGTGCCCCAAATGCCCCCCAAAAAATCCATATTGCTTCGATTTTGATGAAATTTTGCATGTTTATTACGCTCTTAAAATGAGATAGAAATCGGTTTTCAGATTATTCAAAATGCATGAGGGGGGCCCCAGGATGACCCTATAAACCCCTTGATGCCTCACTTGTTTTTCAAGTGTAATTTGTAGCAGTATTCCTCAATTTCAACGAAAATTTCAGTACATATTGAGATTATGTCGAGGAGCTAAAGTAGTCACTTGGAATTCACTGAAAATTAACACTGGGACCCCCACGATTTAGGGGACCAGCATGGAACCCCAAAATTTTCAATTAAGTCTACAGTCTTGGTCATAAAGTCGATTAAATAGAAAACTTAAAAATGATTATTTCAATTACTATTAGTCTTAAACCTGTCCTTTGGCTTGAAATTTGGGACCCCTAGGGTGAACCAAACGGAGCCCCAAATTTTCAAATTGCTTCGATTTCGACGGAATTTTACATCTATGTTACAATCTTGAAAGGAATCAAAAACGATTATCAAATTTTGAAAACTACATATCCCATGAGATGACCCATGAACACCTTGCTGCCCCATTAGTCTTTTAATTGTAGTGGTTAGCAGCATTCCGATGAAAATTTGCACATAATTTGTGTTTAGATCAATCAACTCAAAATCAAAACTGACACCCCATGTGTCATGAATACATTATGAAAAATATCAGTTTTTCCCATGGATTTCCCGTTTTGGTACTGAAATAGTTTATTTTGCATTAACTTGACGGCAAAAATTATATCCTTCCTTATGAAAAAAAGAATAAGTACAAACGAAAGTGTGCACCGAAGAGAGAAGTGCACATAGGTATAAGACGCATAGATCGATCGAGATGTATAGTGTGTACAATTGATTTTGCTCCACGTGCAATGATACAAAAACCATACAAAAAGCCTACAAGCATAAATTCATGCACACTTAACTACAAGAGCGAATGCCCATATTACTACAAAATAGCAATTATAAAGAATCTAATACATCGTGCAGAAACTAATTCATCCACAAAACAGATTTTTTACAGTGAGCTAAAGAATATAAAATAAACACTTATTTATAATAGCTTTCCAAACTATATAGTTGATGAACAAATAAGATGCTTTCTTAGAAATCTCAATACTAAGCAAATAGTACATAATACTGCTTCTACTAATCTCAAACATATTAATCTCCTATATCGTAATCAAATACATACTAATTATAAACAAGATGAAAATATATTTAAAAAATTTAGTAAATACTAATATATCAACAACAGATCCTAAAAAAATATTAAGTTAATCATATACTACACTAAATCTAGTATATCCTCCTTATTCGCAATGATTCTTCTCCCCCGGTTAGCGATTTGCAAAAAACCAACATAGTTTACAAATTCAAGTGCCCTTTGGGAGATTGTATCTCCAACGAATTAAATAATTTTTATGTTGGTTACACCACAACCTCGCTTTCACGATGCTTGACACTACATTTGAATGAAAACTCTAACATTTTTAGGCATTTAAAACAACATACCTGGCGACATACACAATTTCGTAAAATCCTTGTCGAAAACACAATTATACTTAAACATGAAAACAAAAACTAAAAATTCTTGAAGCTATATACATAAAACAGTTGAAACCTAACCTGAACAAAATAAACTACGAAATCTCCGTATATATTCTTAAATGTCTATAATTGGTAACAGAAGCCATTGGTTTATACTAACAGCTTCCCATACTTAATACTTCTCGAATTCACTCTCGCGTGGTCATGTGTGACGTCATGAGCTGCGGTGCGATTTTCGCTTCCAGCGTCTTATATGCACGTGTTTATCGTTGCTTGGAAATCATCCATGTAAACAAAAACAGACTATCATCACATTCTTGTCCGTGTATTGCTTAATATATTGTACAATAATTGTCATCTTTGATAATGGCTTATGCAAGCCGAAAGCTTAGATTGGATTAAAAATATGTATCAATATTGATTTTCTTTCTTCGTTTAATGATAATGTTATTAAGGTTATCAGATGTTATGAAAAGAATTTACATAAGATAAATAGACAACACTTGTCTATATTATTTAATGAAACATGTATGAATATATATATATATATTAAGACATTTTTGTGTTTAACATTCTTTTTATAGATAAAGATATTTAAATAAATGTTCTGTTTATAATACACAGTATTAAATAATATTTACCGGCCTGAATGCCCGAGAAATTTTCATAGAAAATATTCGTCCTCTGACAGAATAGAAAAGAAAGTATGTTAAACATAAAAATGTCTTAAAATAATTGTCGGACTTTGTCCATTTCATTATATCATTTGGTATACCCCTCCGTTCAACCAAATGGTTAGTATTAAACTAGGACATAAATTCTTAGCCCTAATTGATAAACACTTCCCCACAAATAGTAGGCTTAGTAATATATTAAATAAGAAAACCCTAAAATTGAGTTACAGCTGCACCGAAAACCTAGAAAGTATAATAAAAAAACATAATAATAAAATCCTGAACAAACCCCCATGCCTGAATAGTATTAATAAAAACCCTACGCTTAAGTCTGATAATAACAGTGAAAAATTGTGTAATTGTAGAAACCCAGAAGATTGCCCATTAGAAAATAAATGTTGCATCAAATCTGTGGTATACCAATGTACTATCTCATCCACTGAGAGTCCTAATACTAATATGATATACATTGGGTCCACAAAGAATGATTTTAAAGCTAGATGGAGGCAGCATAAGTGCTCTTTCAACAATATAAATAAAAGAAATCAGACTTCTCTATATAAATATTTTTGGCATCTGAAGGAAATAAATAGGATACCTAAGGTAAAATGGAAAATTATAAACAGGACTAGTACTTGTAAAACTTGGGATGACCCATGCCCTTTGTGTCTCCATGAGAAACTGCACATTATCAAGTTTCTAAATAATAAAAATCTATTAAACAATAGACATGAGTTAATGGTTTTTTGCCGACATCATCAAATTCACGCATTGAACAATTTAGCTTAAAAACTAACATACAATAAATTAACTTTTATAATCCATGGCCCCAATAAAAAGTTTTAACACCCTACAAAAAATGATAGCCCTTTATGAAGTCGTCAAATAACAAATGTTACGAATGTTTTTATATACACAAAACCCTTTCATAAAGAAATAAAACAAAAAAATAAATTAATCTTCATAGACAAGTTAACCTGACTGATTGAAAACATCTTCCGCTTTAAATTTAGACACGCCCACCTTACCCTGACTTGACATCTATGAAAGTAACTCTATGTTGATACATATCATTAGCAGACAACACCCCTACCTATTTCAAATATCCACGATGGCTGTCACCATAGGAATTTTTGATTCCTATATAAAACACGTAAATTTCAGAAATAAGTTATTCCAAAAAAAAATTTCTATTGAAGATGAAACAGAGCTCACTTTAACTCAATTTAATTCTAATGATTATATTCAAGTTTTCGGCTCTTGTTTTTGAAACATGAGACTTCTTATGTAGCGTGTTGGAATCATATTTTTAAATATATAATTATATTTATGCTCTACTTTTGTATCGAGCACTATTTTAAAAAAAATGATAACTAAAATACTAAAGAACCTTGGATTACTAACCTAACCCGTTCTTTCCTATTTTCTATATATTTTCACATATATATATATATATATATATATATATATATATATATATATATATATATATATATAATGTTATATATGTTTTTTTAAGTATTTTACCCCAAGCAGGGCGAGAGTGCCTGTACCACGCAAGGGGTTACAAAGTGTGGGAGCAAGAGTAAAGAATCGTGTTTGAGGAAAGATTAAACAGGACGAGAAACAAGATGAAGGCATCAGAAGATGTCGATTGTCATTACGCTTGAATATTTGAAAATTATAGCTCTCAGTGTAGCAAGCAAGAGGAAGGGATTTCCATACACGTAAAGTGCGAGAGAAGAAGCTGTTGGAGTAGAAGAGACGGTTACATTTAACCGTTTCGACAGTGAAAGAGTGGGGCCGAAATGACAACCAAAAATGTAATACGCTTAAATTCTTGGAAACCAGCGAAAGTACTTGTAGAAAAGACAGAATGAAGCCACGGCACGTCTGTGAGAAAGTGACTGTAGACGAGATGCTAGATCAGGACCCATTACTTTGCATACCCACCTCTGGATTTTGTCGATTTTTAACTAAATTTTACTTACTTTGGTGTATTTCTTTTTTATGTTTTAACAATACTCTCGAATTTATTTATTTTTTCTTTTTTGTAACGTGTTTAATTGTTGTCTGTCAAATATATTAATTTGTATTCTTTTGTATCCGTTTTCATTTTCCACGTCATTGTAAAGTTTGATTTCATTTTTCATTTAAATTTTTGTTTCATTATGGCGAAATATATATATATATATATATATATATATATATATATATATATATATATATTAAGGTAGGTTTCGTTAAATAATTTAAACATCTTTTGTCTACTTATTCTCGATAAGATCCTTTCATACTCACGAATTAGCTTTTTTGTGTGGTTGAAAGACGAGTGGAAACGCTGTATTGGTTCATATTGTATTTCTTTCCGAGTACTTTCGATGTAGCATCATGCCATCTTCAGGGTATTTTTAATTATAGGATAATTATTCTAGAAATCATGGTTGTAAAAGGCAAAAACAAAAAGAAGTACACAAAAATAGAAGAAACCTTAATATTCAAAAGTTTAAAAAGCTGCAAAGAGAAAATAAAACGATAAACATAACAGTTTGTTTTTTTTTAAGAAAAAAAAAAAAAAAAAAAGTTATCCAAATTTGTCGTCAGCAAACGTAGTCTAGACTAGATAAAACCTCCAAGAACATAAGTCAACTCAAGGATCGGTTGTCCTATTTTCAGAATAGTTCATTAATATATAAATTTAAATGCCGTTGTATAAATGACGGACCAGTCGTAGGCTGGAAATGCGTATGACGCAACACGTACCTGCCACTTTGCGTTCTAGTAGTCAGAGTCGTGTTAAAAGAACCACTCTAGCGTGCTTGACTCCATTGGGCAGCATACTGGATAATCAGATTTTTTTTTTTCATTTTGCATAGTGCTCGCTCTGTTCACCATCTCTGACTTCTTGAGGATGTTTATATTAAGTTTCATCAGCCGAGCTTATATAGTAGTTAATTTATTTACAATTAAATCTATTTTAATCGTGTTCTAATTTTCCCTCCTCATTCGTTATTTCCTAATGTGTCTATGATTGTTTCCTGCTGCTCTCCAACGTTCACCTTGAGAACGTGTTGGCCTCAAGGTAAAATAATGACGCACATTCTATATATATGTACGTGTGTGTGTGTCTGTGTCTGTCTGTCTGTTAGTTTCCACAACTTTTCTTATTAGATATCCCACGCTGTGACAATAAAAGATCTGCCAATAATGAGGAAATAAGAGCCAAACAGTAAATTTGTGATCAAGGCACTCTCTAAACATTTTTGTCTTGGTTTTTTCCTTTAATCAGAATATCATTTTTATATCAAAATTTTCGTCAGTCACGTTTCGGTGCGCAATTAATGCATTCGATGTTTTGTTTCGTAAGTATATGTAGAAGCTAAAATGAAGTAAACAGTGATTTTATTGCTACTTGTGATTTAAAAAACATAATGATGACAGGTGTGTTCATACGAAAATTAAATACTGTAAAGGACTGAATGCGAAAAAAATGTCAGTTTTACTTTTATTTGGTTTTCTTTTTTGCTTGATTCGAATTTCATCATTATTATTTTCATTGATATTTTTTTACTAATTTCTTTAAATTCTATTTTTCATGAGATTGAAATATACTGAATAATGTAAAGTACTTACCACCTTTTTTTTTCAGAATGGAAAGTATAATCCTGATGGCATGACGAGATACAACACTTCGCTTGGCCTAATGTGGAGTAAGCACAAAGATAGCAAAATATGGCCCCGGGACTGTGTATTGAAATTCCTACTGTCATGACATCGACTTGTCAAGCAGTGCTAATTTTACGTTCATGGCAGACTGATACCATACAATGATGGCCGCCATTTTCGACAGACTGGGTAGAAAAGGCGGGAAAAGGAAATGTAAGAAAGACGAAAAAAAGAAGAAAAAGGCACAGTGTACATCATCTTGTCATAGACTTACTGACCAGATTCGGGATCACTCACTCGAGTAACAAAAGGAAAATAGCTAACTTCTCATTCACTCAGTCATATTAAAGACGGTCAATCTGTCTTTTCAACTTTATAGAAGTTATGTAAAGAAAAAAAATGAGAGAGAGGATGTGATACAAACGAGCAGCACATGCGTGCCACTTCTTATCCGTCATGATTGCAGCTGGTCATGTCGTATTCGTAAACGTTTTTACAAGTCTGCGCGTGTGCACAGACACCGGGCTACCACGAATGGCGCTATTGACATGCCCACGTCACCTGGGCTTGCTAACTTTATTTTCATGCCCTTATGTTACGATTGTTGATACGATTGCTATTATCATTAGTAGAAGTAGTAGTCGTAGTAGTGACGTCATTATTTGATAATTATCTTGTGGGTTTTGTAGTAGTAGTTTTACTGTGTTGTTCGAAGATGCTTTCTTTTTTAATTTTTATCCTTACTGTAATTACTTCTCGCTTTTTATTATTTGCCTTTCCAATATCGCCATGATTAAAATTATCTTTTACTACTTATTATTTTTATTATTATTTTCTACTTCCTTTGACCCGCGCACTTTATTTAGTAATTACCATTCATTTTTTTAATAGGGACTTTCAATACTTCGCTAGAACAAAGAGCATACGCTGATCAAAAAAGGCCCCAAACTTGATTAAACAATTTTTTATCGTCTAAATGTTTATGTTATTATTAAGATGAAAGACCAAAGTATTTTTTGAATATTTTATTATTTAATCTTTTGTAGCACGTCCGAAATTTTATTTAAAAATCTTGTTTTTTACGTCAGCGGTCGCGTAAATATATAAAAAATTAAAAAAAATAATTAAAAAATACTTTGGTCTTCCCTTTTATTAATGACAAACTTTTTCACGGTAAAACTTTGTTTTTATTAAGTTTGGGCTCTTTTCTCACCATGCTATGCTGGTTTTTTGTATTATTTTTTTGTTTTTTGGCGAATTATTGAACATACCTATATCACTTTATAGAATTATGCTGTATTACTCTATTTTTGTTTTGTCATTCACGTTCTGCTTTTTTATTTCCCATTTCTTTTATTTCTTTTGCTGATTATATTTTACTTTATTCTTCTTAACTGGTTTCATATCTTCCTTTTTCTAATCATTCTACTTTCTATTTATCTTATTTTTTCTTTATGTTCCCTGTTTTTTTTTGGGGGGGGGTCTTTCACTTTTGTTAACTTGTTCTCTTTTATCTTATCTTTTGTTTCGTTTTTTTCCTTTTCTTGTTTTTTGTTGAACGTCAACAGAAACTCTCTGGTGTGAATAGTTTCAATTTCTTCTAATTTCTAATTCTTCTAATCCTGATTGTAATGTTTTTCAAGATCCCAAATGCACTTCACGTTCCACATTGTTCTCAGTTCACTGACGAAGTTCTTCTATTTTACAATTTTCATCTTTCGTCTTCATATTGTATCCCACTGGAACAGCTATGTTCACTATCAGGAAAGTCCTTTTTTTTCTTTTTTACAGCTACCATATCCTCCAGTTTGGATCTCATAGTTACAGACGATCGTGTTGTTCTATTTTCCAGAACAGCATCAGTTTTTTTTTCAGGACGTAGTTTCAATATCTTTAATATGTGTGAATTGCCATGACTACGTAGGAAACGTAGTGATTTTCTGTTGTGTTCAATACGGTTTTGAATTGCTAGATTGATTACTATTCAAAGTTTACATTGTCAACATTGTTCTGTGCCAGATTTGGAATAAGGAGAGTTGAATTCACGCTTTTCCCAATAGCATTAGTGCGACTGAATGCAACAGACGAAGCATAATTTGAACTCTTCTCGCTTATTCCATTTTCCATGTCACTAACCTTTACGATACATCAGGATTAATACTGTTATTGCAGTGTTTGACAGTTTTGACTCAAAATGTTGTCACTAAACAACATTTTGCGATAGAAAAATGTAAAATTGTACAAAAGAAGACATCTTGTACGATTTCACAATCCTCCATTGCAAACTTCATTTCGATGTCATCGCTATCAGTAAACACTGATGGCGATGACATCGAAATGAAGTGAAAAAATTTAAATTATCCATGTGATTGAACTTTTTTGTGTTGCTAAATTAATATCTTTCAGTTTTTCAAGATACAACTCAAACATATCATAGCTATGATAAATGGCAGTGGAGGAAACCTGTCTCTCTGAAAGATGCTTTTTGACACTTCGGGGCAAATTCATTTCCCCGTTTTTCATAAATATTACCACTGTTTCTTTTATCTTGAACGTCTAAAGACTTTCATGTATCCAAGTACTCGATCTATGCTATTGTGACATTTTAATCTCTTCATTTAATTTCCTTCGGGGGGATTCGCTCTTTTATCTACTTTTCTATCCCCAGTCAAGTAATTTATCTGCTTCTTCTTTTATCTGGTTCATCCACCATTGCTTATTTCGATCTGTTTGCTTATTAAGATATTTTTTCTTTTTTCATTTGTTTATTTGTTCACGCAATATAAAACAAAGAGAGGAAGAGCATACTTCGAACATGGTAACACAAAATGGAGTCTATTTTATTTGGGTGTTAAAAGATAGGTAAACACCGTTGCCTTAGCTTTATTAGATTATTGTTTTGAAATTACTAAAAAGAAAAAGCAGAAAATATGAAAAGTTTTAGAAAACTGTCAGAAAATTAAATTTCGTTCGACGTATGAATTTTGTTTTTGTTTGTTTATAATAGATCTAACGTAAATAACCCTATACTATACTAGTTAATATTTATATTAACTTGCATACTATACTAGTTAATATTTATATTAACTAGCAGACTATGCTAGTTAATATTTATATTAACTAGCATACTATGCTAGTTAATATTTCAATTAAAAATAGCGGATTTGTTTCGAAACTAAGTATTTTTTAAAAGTGAGCGAAGCAGATTTATAAATCTACGATGCATTCTATTTTCAATGGTAAAGCCTTTAATTTTCAATCTTCAAAGTGTAACAACTTTTTGGGGGTCAACATTTCTCGGGAAATATGTTTCAAATATTTAAAATGTATTTCTAATTAGCAATAATATTTAATTCTTAGTGATCTTTTTACACAATGGTATATTTATGTTAAGTTTTATATTTGAGTATTGAGAAAATTAATCCTGAGAATGGCTGCAAACCACTGGGGGATTCATGTTTAAACTAGCAGAATTCACAAATCCTATAAATATCTTCAACTTAATTATTTTAAACGCTTTCCCAGGAATAATAACTTCATAAACCACCCTGAAAAGAATACAAATACCACCTAGCAACTCGTGAAAAGAGAAAATAAATATATAACAAAACCACTCGAATTGGGTGTGCCATGACATTTGGACAAATGTCACGTGTAACGATAAAAACGTCAACTGGAGAGAGAAAAATTTAGACTTGCTTACGATTTACTGATTTTAGGCGCGGTATCTCCTGTACCAGAAAATATAGATCTGATTGAAAGATTGTAGATAAATTAAGGGAATGGTTTGGGTTATAGAATGTAAGAAAATTACGAGAAAATTACGAGAAAATTACATGATTGGGTGAATGAAAAAAGGCGTCGTCAGTGTTCATCAGGTTTTACAGTGAACGTGTTTAAATAAAGTTATTTGTCCCAAACAGATGATTTATAACAATTTGAATCAAAATGGCGCATATGATAAAGCGAGAAGCGGAAAGAAAATGTGAATCGAAAAGATAAAAAAATGGGTGAGAAAAAGTTTTAGAAGAGTGGCCAAAAGCAAAAGTGGTTTAAAAAATGAGAAAATGAATGCGAAAAGAAAAACTAAAATGTAAAAAGAGAATGTAGATAACAGTGAGCAGAGAATACTATCAGGAAGAAATCAATGAAAGAAAAATCGTGGAAAAAAAATTTGGTAACTGAGAAGAAGATTGAAACAAACGTGAGTGGCTGTAATTTGTTGGGGGAAAACAGAATGCACAGAGAATATGAAAAAACAATGGAAGAAACAGATGAAGAAGAAGAAAGGATAGTGTGATGAAATAAGAACTACGAGGAGGTGTGTTCAGTGAGGAAAAAATGTTGGTACGAAATTGAAAACAACACAAAGCAGGTGAAAACGTGATAACAGAAAGTAGATGAGTGAGAAAAGAATGACGATTAAGATGAATGAATAAAAAGGGAGCCTAAGTTGATAAGGAAGAAATTAAGAACTGGGAAAGGAGAATAACACGAAAAAGAAAAAAACAAAAGGATACATTATTTTCTCTCTGTATTATTGAAACTGATGATGTAAATTTGCTTTGAGTTCCATGTTCATTACATGTTACATCAAGCACCTGTGTTAGGATGACGGTTGAACGTTCAACATTTCTCTTCCTTCAGATATGTGAGAATCAATTTCGGAAGTTTTGAGTTTCATATCTTTTCCCAAATAAAGAAAAACCGTATATTGAAAGTGACAAAAGAAAAGAGCAAATAAGCGTATGAGAAAAAGATAACTAATTCGTTTGAAGAGAGAAAGAAAAGAAAAAGGCGAGTGGAAAGCAGGACAAAGAAAGTTAGATAAAAAGAATTTAAATGAGAAAAATTTTAAAGAGAGAACAGATTACGAATAAAAAGGAATTTGAAGAAAATAATTATGAGCAAAAACAAAACGGTAAATAATATGCCAAAGAAAAGTGGCTAAACAAGATGAGAATCTAGCAATAGAAAATGAGCGAGAAAGAGAGAATATGGAGAAAAGAAATTATAAAATTAATAGCAAAATAAATTATTGCGTACATATTTGAATTAGTAACTTCATCTTTTCCATTTCAGCTAATATAAAAAATACATCTGAAAAAGTGGAACAAAATGAAAATGATTTTACTGGTCTGAATAATATGCAAAATATTGAATATTCTCATAACTTCAGACAACGATTAAGTTAAATAGAAAAGAAACAGGAAAAGAAGGAAACAATAAGAGAAATAAAAACGAGTCCTAGACAAAAATAAATATGAGAGAAGGCATTAAAAAAGATTAAAAAATATAAAATGGCCAGGTAGGAAAGAGACAGAGGAAAAGAAAGGGAAAAAAGAAAAAGATGGGTGAATAAATAAAATGTTGAACATGAGGCGAGAAAGAAATAGAAAAGATAGAATTGAAAAAAAACTAACAATGTTAGTGATTGAACAGAGAAGGGAGGAGTAAATCGGAGGGCGTGCTTGACAAGAAGTCAACGAATGAACTTGGCGGGTGTTAAATTCAATTAGCGTCTTGCTGTTATCTTTAATTTATGGTCTAGGTTTATCTTTGTGCCAGTGGACTGCTTCATATAAAGTATTGCAGTTGTCTGACTTCTGCTGTCTATCGCGATATGACACGCCTGAAGCCGGGACCGAAGTAGATTCTTAACCATACTCTGTCACTCGCTACTTCCTCTCATATATATATATATATATATATATATATATATATATATATATATATATATATATATATATACATATATATATATATATATATATATACATACATATATATATATGATGTTCTATTTCTCTCGCTAACTCTCATACGTTGTGTACACATATGAATGCATACAACGAGGTCCTGCCGTTGAATAGCAGTTAACAAGCAAATCGAGTGCCATTTCCATTTGATTCTGATTCGTTCGGTTTTCCTTACTTTTATGACTGGTGGATTAAGCTGAATAAATATCAAGATATACCCATGTGGTATGCTTGGCATAGTGTAATGATGTTTAATATTGACCGGGGATTCACCAACACTAACAGTGAGTGTATATATATATATATATATATATATATATATATATATATATATATATATATATATATAGTGCGATGTGTAAATTGTCGTCATTTTATATTCTTCTCATGCACGTTGTTTTTTTTTGTTTTTTTAATTTTGTCGACTGTTTGTATAGTAGGGTCAGTTGGGCGCTGTCTGTGAGAAAAAACCCACAATGATGCAATTCACTCCGCCAGAAATTTAGCAAACGACATGCTGTACTGCTTCACATTCGCACTGAAACTCCAATACGACCATTTCAGATGATTGGGTGTTAAGTTGAGGACAGTACAGGGGATTCCTAAAGTGTTGGAAAGAGTTTAATTCGGTATAAATTTTCGAAACCTAAGGTTTAAAATGAATTTTAAAAAATGAAAAAGCATTCTTGAAGACTTCATTTTAGCTTTAATTGAAAGCTAAATGATTAAATTTACTATTTCCAGTAAGTAAAATATTCTGCTGTATTTCAAATAGAAATTATGTAGATTGGAATCTCAACTTTTTGGCCGATTTCAGAAAATTTCCTTAAAAGCGGCCATTTACATAATTTTAAGAAATTTGTAAACAAAACAAAATTATCAGTTTTAAAAATCTTCCCAAAATAAAATATATATTTGTGACACGCATTTCTTAACGACGGGTCCTGTGTTTCTTTCATTTTCATTGATTTATCGGTAAGTTCGGAGGTAATGACGAGAATTGACATAAATTTGTGAAATTTAACTGAACTCATTTTTTTTAACTACCTAGAAATTTTTACAAATTATTTTCAGCAATTATCTTATATTTTTTGACTTTTAGTTACGTTTGAAGATGCTTTATAAAAAAAATAAAAATACTATCAAATTCTTAAATAAATTTTAAAATTTAATAATAGATGAAATTAAAATAAAGATAAGTAAGCAAGAAAATTAATACACTGATCAGGAATTTTTTTTATAATAATAAAAATATTCTATCATTAATAGTCTTATTTTAATTAACTTTAGCTAAAAAACATTTTTCTATTTTCTTCAATCCAAGCACGTGATCTTTTCATAATAATGCTATGTTTAAGCTACGATAGATGAAAAAAGTGAATGATTAAAGTAAAAATATAAAAAATTTATTTTAAAAATAAAATAGTAAAACGACGTTTATTAAGTTTTACAATTTTGGATTCGTAAATTTCGTTTCCACTTAATTACAATATCATAGACATTAATACAGAATTTTAAACGATTTTAAACTATTATAATTAAAAATTTTAAAAAATGAAAAAAATTTTGTAAAAATTTATTAGTCAATGAAAAAATATTATTTCTTCAGACAATATTGTCCTTACTTAAACTTTAACTTACTTAAAAAAGCAATTAAAAGCTTTTTTAATACTGTCATAGTTTGAATACATTTTTTAGTTTACCATATCGTCCAGCATTTAACGTAGCTACTGCGGAGGGCTCTTGATTGGGCCTTCACCACAATAGGTAGGGGGGGATGGATGCAATAGGCCACAATAAACTACGGAAGGACTCAAAATTGATAGTTGCATTATATTATTGCATTAATATTTAATTTTACCTTTTAAAAGTTCAACGATAATTCTTCTGCCGCCACTTAACTTAAAGACAGTTTGATGTGCGTACAAACAATTTTTTTTTATTTCATGGGTGACTCTCGCTGGATTTCGCGATTAATTTCGATTATTTCCAAATGTATTTCAAAGTTATAAAAACTGTTATCGTACAAAACAGTTTGTCGCAAAAAATCGCCGAAAACAATCGCAGTAATGAAAACTTAGTAATCCAAAATTTCAGGGTTGCATGTTCACATCAAGCCCGAAATGTTTTTAATTTGCTCAATGAATGAGCCTGATTCCAAAATGATGATATGTTGGACTATATCCTCTAGGAGTAAAGGAGAAAAAGTGTGACACAGTGACACACTGACATTCGCATTTATTATATAAATTTCAGATCTCTAGAGATTTCTTGGGGTCGTAAAAATGATTTAAACTCAAAAGAGAATCAAAATATTGTGTGATGGGAACACAACATTGTAAATTGCAAAAAAATTATGGAAAGATGATAGAACACGCCAATAACGAATTTGAAATCATTAGCCAGATAAGATAAAAAAAAAAGTCACAAAAAATTGAGAACAATTAAAAGGATGATAAACAAGAAAAACTGACCAGCCAACAAGAAAATATTTGAAGATGCTGTTGCGAATGTAAAAGAGAAAATATGGAAAAATGCTATATTACCTAAAGGCATAAAAGCAACCAAAATACCACTTTTATATAAATATCACAAAGAGAAACGTGTATTCTTGGGCGAAGACGTATTAGTAACGTAGAGTAAATCTATATTGGATGGACTTAGAGGCTGGGATCTTCATGGAAATAGCTAACCAATATAACTTAGAGAACAAAAAGGATAGTGTTTGGAGCTAATGAAATTATAGACGGTAAAATTATAGATCTCTTCAAAGATGTTGTTAGTTTCAAGATATATGCAAAGAAGTGTTCTAAGGCAAGAATTGTTTCGAATAGTACGTAACGTTAAACAGAAGAATATATTCATGCGAAACAATGCTTTCACATTCTGCAAAGCTAATTATTACTCAACATGCCAGAAAATTTTCAAAGACACTAAATTAATGGAATGGCACCTCAGTCTCTCCAGAGAACATGTGACCCGTCATTAAAAAAAGATACATATGAGAATAGAAAACAATATTCAGATCTCTGATAAGTAATAAAACTTATGCAAGTGATGTTAAAGTTGAAATATTAGAAAAGACAATAAAATCAATGGAATGAAAGACTAACAGAATCAAAGAAGTCATATTAAGAACTAAAATTGAACTTTTGTCTCTATTATTGAATATTTGATACACCGGTTCCTAGGCTGAACGATATATTAATCCATTTTTGGTGGGAGCGATGATTATGCGTCAAGTATTTGAAGCAGTTTTTGTGATACAATACCTTTGTGTTGTATTTGACGAATATTAATAGGAATATAATAGTTCTGTGTGTTATGTTAATGTATTTTTATGGCACTATTGTTTGAAAAATCAACGTGAAAATGTGGTAGTGGTTTCTATTTTTAAATTATACTTGGAGATGCACGTGCTCAATCTACATCTTACCGCAAACAGTGTTTCCATATAAGCAACTTGTGACATCATCAATACAATCAAATGATTTAAATTTGCAACAGTCTTAAACATCAAATGCCATAAGAAAAATAGATTTAAATGAAAATCTTGAATTTCAAAACTATAGAATATATTGAAAATTGCTCTAACTCATTGTACACTTGTACAGAAGCAAGAGACAATGTTGAAACGAACCTTGCCTGTGGTCTTCAATATAAACTGCTTAAATTAAAGATTTATTCCAATATTTTCCAAAGCACTACAATTCATTCAATTTAAGAGAAATCTTATACACATATTTCATGTTTACTTAACTCTTTATTTCTTGTGCGTGCATTTAAGAATTTTTTGAGAAATAGGATAATTTTCTTTTGATAAAATTGATGACTGAATATAAATGTACAGTCGACATTATAATTTGAAGTCACTAGATAATGACTCACTGTCGGATCAAAATTTAACAAAGATATTTATTTCATAGAAAAAATATGTCATAATTCGAAAAATTTAATGAATTTTTGGAGATGAAGGAAACAAAAGACACACATGAGTTTTCATAAAAATGGAAGATTCAATCAGTCAAACTTTAGTTCTCAGTTTACAAGACTTAGGAAAACATGACAAGCTAAGAAAATTGGATATACAGAAAGTATGAAAAGTAGTATCAGTCACCGTTAAAATACTTGTCTATCCCTATTCAATACTCCAAATTGTTGTCCTCGATTATATGGACCAGCAAAGATTAAATTCTACAGTCATATCACAAAATCTGTCATCTTGAATCAAAGCTTTAACTCGGAGAGTGTCTTTTTTTGTGGATAAACGCCCATCTGAATTCAATATACGATACCTGTTCTCTGCTCATTTACATATTCATCATACCCAAAACAAGTTCATTTCTGTTGAAGTTTTACTTTCGGCAATAAAAAATTTATTACAACTCACAACTTGTTGTTTATCTATTGTTTTTTATATCAGTCATCTTAGTTGAGACGTCATATACGCATGTGCTCAATATTAACGCTATTCTAGTTGTTACAAACAGTTTTGCATACTTCCTGTTTCGTATTTACAGATTTTCTTTTTTTTTATATATATATGTGGGCGATCATGGCTTTTCCTATCCTTTGTAGATTTTAGTAAAATTTGTTTTCTCACTACCCCCCACCCAATTCCATGCTCTGCCATTTACACAAATTCTTCAGGTAGATTACCCACTGTTCCATTCTGTCCCACTTGCTTCAATGTGTCCTGTGAATTCCAAACTTTCCAAACATTCCTTCTTCATTATATGCTCTAGAAATTTCAATTCTCTTTCTGATTCTAAGTATAAAAGTTTGTTTTCATTCTCCTTAAAATCTTATCGTTGCTCGCATGTTCAGTCCATTGTATTCTCAGCATCCTTCTGTAGAGTTACATCTCTTTTTCATCTGTGAAGAAATTTTCCAGCACTCTTTGCCATATAAGACTGATAAAACATAGCAATTCAGCATACTTTTCCTTGTTTCTTTGTTTCTAATGAAATTTTCCTGTTTCTTAATACATTAAAAAGTTTTAAAAAGTCTTAATACTTTAAAAAATTTTAATTCCTGTTTCTTAATACATTAAAAAGTTTTAAAAAGTCTTAATACTTTAAAAAATTTTAATTCCTGTTTCTTAATACATTAAAAAGTTTTAAAAAGTCTTAATACTTTAAAAAATTTTAATTCCTGTTTCTTAATACATTAAAAAGTTTTAAAAAGTCTTAATACTTTAAAAAATTTTAATTCCTGTTTCTTAATACATTAAAAAGTTTTAAAAAGTCTTAATACTTTAAAAAATTTTAATTCCTGTTTCTTAATACTTTAAAAAGCTTCTTTTGCTGTTTCAATGGTATTTCAGTTTCACATTTTCTCACATTTGCTTAACAATACTTTTGATATATCCAATTTATAGCGCACATTTTGGACTATTTCTCTTGTTTACAACTATATATTCTGTCTTCTTACAATTGATTGGTTAGACTATTCATCCTGCTTCCCTTTACTATATTGTCTAGGATTTTCTGCAATGTTCTTTGTGTCTGATATTAACACTGCATATCTTTTTTTTTCTTTCAAGAAGTTAAGTATTGTAACTGAATAATATTTCCGCTTAATTGCTAAAACCCCAACAGAAGAGTTTTATTACCCAGAAAAATCCTATCTGAACCAGATTTTTTTTCTTGTTGCTTAGTTTTGTATAATAGGAGTATAACATTATCAACATTCACATTTCTCAATTTACGATATCATGAAACATGAAGAGCGGTAATCAAAAATCTTTTCTTTACTGTTGTAGTAAATTCGATATTCATTCAGTTTCAATAGTTTTAACACTGTGCCAGACGAAGCTAAGCATAGTAAATATCACCAACATTTTAAGAATTTATCAATAATTTCTTAATTATTATTTTTTCCAAAAATGAAAACGAATATCTCAGATAATACAGTAACAGAATTTTGACTTTTGTTTGTGTTTGTATTATTTCCTAGAAAGCAAAAAAATGACTTCAAGCTTTGACGTGGACATTGATGTTTTGAAACTAACCTATTTTTCACTACATTCCAAACGGATTCAGGGTTAAGTTGCTGAAGGGGAATTTCCTATAACTTTCAAGAAGTTTCAATAATTTCTTGAATATCATAACATAGATAGCAGTATAAATACAGGGAACGTAAGCTCAATAGCTTGGTTTCTTTCTAGTTAAGTGTAGACAAGTCGACTTTGATAGATATATCCGTCACAAATGACATCAAGAAAACATCTGATAGATTTTGATATCTCTGTGGCGAATTTATCAAGACAAGACTGAAAAAAGTACTCTGTGGCAACATCTGCAACACATTTTAATGTGTGAGCCCTACAAGGCATATTTCGGCATACCTCTCAGGGATCAAGACAAATCCTGAGAATTTCAATTGACCTAACTTCGAAAAGAATTCTAGAAAGTAAGAGGAAAATTTTGCTTGTTTAGATTTTTTTTAAGAGTAAATGTTTTGGATTTTTTTTATTTAAATATTTTTTACTTTTATTTTTTTAAACCGGTGTTATTGAAAAATATGTATTAAATATATTCCAACAATGGCGCATTAGTGTCCACTAATTTCTATACACTGGCAATACGGAATAAAATACGGAATAATAGGTATATACAATATTCAGGATTTCGTATTTTTGTGATATTTGCTTTATTAATTGGGGTTCAAAGTCAGAATTTTACATATCCAGCGCACACTTTTTTGAAATTTCAGAAATCAAAAATGCAATTTTGGGGGGAATTTTTCAATAATATAGGGTGAAATATATTTCTATTTTTATATTCATATTTTTATTTTGCTCTTTTACAGGGTGGTACAGTCGGAGACTATTAGGTCTTAAACTCACACTTGACCTCAAGTGAACTCGTTCATACGAGTCATCGTTAAAGACGCAGGTAAAAATGTCGGTTCCATGTACAGCTCCAGCAAGTACCTAACTCCACGTGATATTCTTTACCTTTACAAGAGACAGTTCAAGCCATTAATGGAGTGCTGTTGTCATATTTGCGCGGGAGCTGCCCAGGTCGCACTTTAGAGAGACGATAGAGTCCAAAAGCAGCGTCTCCGATTCCTTGTGGATGTCGAATTATTTTCCACCCTCTAACCTCTCTCTCATAGACAGGATGTGGCAAGACTCTCGCAGCACTATCGCTACTTTCACGGAACGTGATCGGACGAACTAACTTCCTTGGTTCCTCCAGGCGTAACCTTCACGACAAGGACCCGCCATGCCACTTACATTGTAACAAACCACCCAAATTCCCTCTGTATTCCATCGGTAAGAAGTAAGTTCCACTCGGACAGCTTCTTCCCACGAACTACTGTTCTGTGGATGTTTCCCCGATCGCCACAATCTTAATCTGTTCATGTCTAGGGTAAACCGTCATCTTCCCCTCCTATCTGTACACCAACTTAGCCCTCTACCTTAAGTAGCCCCCGGGCCTTGTACAGGGTGAATCTTACTGTTAAAAAAAAATGAATGATCATGACAAGTAACAACATAAATACGTGAAAGGAGTTAAGTTTAACTGGGGATAAACTCTTCGTCCGGTAAGAAAAGACATGTGCGACTGGTATCACCGGCCTGTTATCCAGCGACTGTCCGCGAACACAAAATAGTAATCGGGACCTGGAACGTTAGGACGCTATACCAATGTGGCCAGCTTGAAAACATCAAACAAGAGATGAATAGATTAAATACAAACATTTTAGGTGGGTAAGTAATGGGAATTTCGTAAGCGAAACACACAGGATAATACATGCAGGCGAGGAGAATAATGAAAGAGATCTAAGATCTATATTAGATAATGACATGAAGAAATATGTTCTTGGATACTGCCAAATCTCAAACAAGCCTGCTAAATTTTAAGTTACTTTGGTGAATAACTTTCATGAATTTTTCTCTTCCTTTAAAGTTTTTCAAGCGTAGATTCAATAGTATCATAGTTTAAAAGTAGTAACAGAGATATTGCTGCCACGAAAAAACTCTCTTTCGGTAATTATCTGTGCTAAGAATTATTCCAGTTTAGTCAAGAGTTATACCACCATTTTTCTTCTACATTTTTTCTTGAATATCTTACGACATCCGAATAAGCAGATTTTCATATTCGTATTGTGCATTTAATTCCACCCACTATCATCTGTACCTTTTTTCATCGACAAGTAATTTAGTTTCTAGGTTCCTTTTCTTCCCTGTTCTTCTGATTATGGTCTCTGCTTTTCGTGAAGTCAGGACTTTATATAACAATGGCTTAGGTATGTGAACGTTTTGTAATTGAATGCTTGGGTTCTATTTTCAGATGAAAAGAAAAATAATTTATCATCCATTGTGACAAGTTGTTCAAGGTAGAATGCGCATTTCGCCTTGAACAAATTTCGCCGACTAACTTGTTTTAAAGAAAAGTTCTAATTTTGGACCGTCTTCATTTGTTGAGTGTTGATTAATTTGTACATTACAAAAACTCACATATACGGCGGGCGGAAATCCGATTCTAAATAACCAGTATGCTGATTGTTGAATAAACCTCTGACAACTATAAGACTTAATTGATAGTTTGAAAAAATCAGGAGCCATTTTTTCTCTTAATAGATTTAGGGGCACTGTCTTTAAACAAGGGACGTTAAACAGATTAGATAGATATATTTCCTCACTTAATAATCACGCTCACATATGTTTTCTTCCCGGAATCTGAATTGAAACTTAATATTCAAGTATTTTCGAGTTAACGCATGCTGGTACACCCAGATACTCGATCTATTTGTAACATCATGCCCGTTCAGTGAA
Organism: Acanthosepion lycidas; assembly: GCA_963932145.1. Lineage (NCBI taxonomy): Eukaryota > Metazoa > Mollusca > Cephalopoda > Sepiida > Sepiidae > Acanthosepion > Acanthosepion lycidas. Next base: position 69,305,232 of record OZ010576.1, read on the forward strand.
TAAACTATTTTCGAGAAAGAAAAATAGAAAAAGAAGAGTGAAACGAACACAACTGTCTGAAGAGACGAAATGGACTAGAGCAGGCTTCCAACATATTCATAACCTAGCCGACTGAATTCAGCTTTCTATCGCTTTTGTCTTTATATTTATCGCTAGTGTTTTTTTGTTGTTTTTTATTTTAGTTGTCATTAAATTACCCACTGTTAACCTGATATATGGATCTATTTATCATGTCTTCCAATATTTTATTAAATAATATACTGCTAAATAAGACAGTTTTCCTAAAGAACAGTTGTAGTACATTATGGCTTATAAAAGTGAGGGGCAACATAGAGGCTAAACAAAAATCGGTAGTGTATTGCCCCTACTTACTCCATCCGTAAAATCGCTAATGGATGGCAATATACGATTAACGTGTCATTATTTTTCTACTTTTTTTTCTATGGCCAGTCTCTGATCACTGGAGAACGACTATGTTCCTCCTGTAGGCCAACAGAAATCAGATATTTGTACGCCATATTTATTGATCATGAGGTTAAATGTGTTTGCCTTGAGAATTGGTGGTGTACAGTCGCAGCAAACGCAATGTGATAGATTGGGTAAACCTGATTACAATCCATGTTAACCTGTAGAACTCTATAGACCTCTTTTCCACAAATTTTACGAATTAAAATTATTTTTATATGATCTTGCTGCTAATATTTTAGCTTAAAATACTTAGACAATAGAACTAAACAAGAAAATACTAAAATCTAAAGATGTATTCAAACTGTTCATATATGCATATTACTACTACTAATACTACTACTACTAATAATAATGACTATAACAATAATTTAGTTTACATTTGTCGGCTTTTTAGAAAGCAACAAGATGTCAATAACTGACGAAAGTGATCATAAATGAAATCTGTATGAACATTTGTAGTTCTCATATTTTTAGCCAGATTTTCCAAGGCGATTGCTATGTTCCGTGTTGATAGTATCAAGTGTTCTAATATCCTCTGCATAATGTTTCACTACAGATGAATTTTAATCGCCAGATCCTACGAAAATCTTGAACAATATAGCGAAATACGTTAATAATTCTAATACCAATACAACAAGACATCAAAACATATCAATGTTTGTATACTAAATTTCTTGACCACTTTCTATGAAAATCTCTAATTCATTTCCCTCCTTTAGTTGTTTCTCTTTCACCCGCAGGCGCACACACACTTCAATTTCTAATCATATTAGATCGGAGTGCAGTCATCTTTTTATATTTCTCACTTGTTTTCTTTGATAAGCTTTTTCTCTTACTCCATTTCGGCAATATTTATGCTATATTTCTAAGCAAGTTGCTTTTTCTGGCCATCAGTTAATCGATTAATCAGTTCTCAATCACATATTATTGGTTTTCTTGTTTTTTTCTACTTCTTCCTTAAGCATTCAGTTATTTTCTGCCCTCTATCCCTGCTTTTTACTCTCCCAAATCTATCATTCAGTTTGGTTTTGTTTTTGTTTTTTTGTTTTTTTTTGTTTTTTGTTGTTTGCTTTTTTCAGCCCATACCCCGTCGATAAACGTTCGTGACACACGTGATTGCGAATTGAAAAGGCTGTACGCGTAAAATAATTAAACGTTTTCTCAAAAGTTTGTATTTCGTTGATGTAAGGTCGCGCCGCCAACATCTGTGGAAATCCTGTTCCGACACAAAAGAAACAAAAAAGTAAAAATGAAGCACAAATGAAGGGACAAAAATGAAAACAGGAACGAGTGATACGCAGAGGTTGAGAAAGGCACAATATCGATAAGCTGGGGCAGAGAGAAGCAGAACGCCGGAGTTCACTTGCAGACTTTGCAATCATCAAGGTTTCAAAAAGGTTTATACTAAATTCCATAATCTGATTTTTTTTTCTCATGCCGTTTTCTCTGGTGTTCACGAATTTCCTTTGTCTACATTACACACACACACACACACACACACACACACACACACACACACACACACACACACACACACACATATGTACGCATATATATATATATATATGTATATACACACACACGCATATATATGTATATACACTCACGCATATGTATATAGAAAAACACATACATATATATACATACACATATATATATATACATGCACACATATATAAATACATAAACATATAAATATATATATACATATATATATATACACTCACTTATACAAACATACATATACATACACATATACATACACAAATATACATACACATGCACATACACATGCACATACACACATACACAAACATATATATATACATATACACATATATAAATATAAAAGTGAACATAAGTCAACACTTAGAGGAGAGAGTCTGTTTCATGCTAAACGCAATCGTCAGGCCACGAGTACTAAGAATAGCAGGAAACAAACTGTCGCCTCTAAGTGTTGACTTCTATGTTCACTTTTATATTTACACACGCTATATCTCTGATATTGAGCACTTTATCCCATAAATATAGCACATCTTAAGACTATATTTCTTCATATACACACATATGTATATATATATATACGAACACACACAGACATATATATATACATATACACACATATATATACACAAACACACATATATATACACACGCATATATATATATACACACATATATATGCATAAACACACACATATATACACACATATATATATACATATATGTATACATATATACATATACATATGTACATACTTGCATATATGTATACACATACAAAAATATATACATATATAAACACACATATCTATATGCATACATATATATATATGTATAAACATATATATATATATACATATACATACATATATATATGTATACAAACGCACACACAACCAATATATATATATATATATATATATATATATATATATATATATATATATATTATTATTATTATTATTATTATTATTATTATCATTATTATTATTATTATTATATATTATTATAATATTTGTATTCGAGAATACCCATCTATCCAATCCCTATTGCAGACGCGGGCTTAAGCACATTTGTGTTTGTTAAACATTCTCAAAGCCAACAAAGTCTTTTGTCTACCCAATTTCACTCACAAGGCTTGATTCAGCCGGTAACGATTTACTGATCACTCGAACCCAACGTCTTTAATTTCTAATTTTAAATTAGTAATCAACTTTTTCTTTCACTTCAATTTTTTACCCCCCTCATATTCAGCTATTTTTTCCTAAGAAATTTAAACCACCAGCATCGCATTTAGCACACTCCTGTGCACCTTTATTTTTTATACACTACGTAGTAGCGAAGCACCCATGAGCCATTTGTTTACTTCCGGAAACAGACCCTCTGCCTGACGAACTGGGAACACCATCCAGCGAAACTATAGTCGCATGCCAAAAACGTAGATACGCGTATATGTACTAATTAATGCCTGTCTTTGTTCTGTATAACCGCATTGAGCACTATTATGTTTACACCTCTTGCATACTTGCATAAATTTAACGATTATTTATTTGCTTGCCTGCATATGCACATCACACGCGTACACTCCTGCTTATATTTGTCCGTTTCATTTATCCGCTCTACAACTCTCTCTCTCTCTCTCTCTCTCTCTCTCTCTATCTATCTATCTATCTATATATATATATATATATATATATATATAGTGGCTGTCGACACATAAAGCGAGTATGACCATCACTGACATGTCCAGTACATCAGTTAAACTCCCCCACACAACACTACACTCATTTGTGTGAACGGTAGTGACTCATAAAACCAGCCATCGATCTGCATTTCTTGTTATATGTATATATGGCATGTCAAATCATCTTCGGGTGGTGGAGGTTGACTTTGAACATGATGTGTATTTTATATGCCTTGTCAAGCCCGACCTGGATTTACACACTGTAGTGCTGGTCGGTCATTGAAAGCATATGCAATAGACTATTGATATTCGTGCGATTTCTGTTGACTGAGCAAACCTTCCCTGGACAGACATATCCGATTACATCGGACACATGGCCAGGTTGGCACCTCATGACACTTCAGTGATCCTTTCCGAACCTCACTCTTTAGTTCTGCATATTTTTGTGATGCCTCATGGAAGATTTTGACGCCATCAGCAATACCAGATCTCCAAGAAACCCTGTCTTCAGCTAGAGTCCCCCAATTATCCAGACCAATATTGCACTTGTATAGTGACTCTTTAAGGTAATCTTTGTAACGAAGTTTTGGCTTGTGCTGTAGTCTTTTTCTCATTTCCAATTCTCCATATATTAATTGTTTTGGTATTCTGTCATCTGCTATACGAACAAGCCTATCCATCACAATCTGTATTTGTGTATAATTGCTTCCACAGAGAAAGAATTTGCATTTTGTAGAACAACAGTATCAAGGGTGTGAGACATCCAGTGGATTTCAAGCACAGACTGAAGGCAGCGTTGATGGAAACGTCCCAGAATCTTCAGATGTCTGCAATAGACTATACATGTCTCACATGAATATAGCAGAGATGACATGACGCAGACATTATAAGTTTTTAATTTTTGCCTGCTTTCTTATGCCCTTCTAACTCCTGCCACGGAACTTGAACACTGCAAATACGTCGGAGGCTTTCTTAATCCGTAACACTATCTCATCGTCAAGAGAGCAGTGGCGGCTGAGGGTGCTACGAAGGTATACTAATTTGTCTACTACCCCAACTCGACTACCATCAACATAAATTGATGGCTCTATATACCGAATTACTCGGGAAGGTTGATACATCACCACTGTCTTGTCAAGGCTGATGGACAGTCCAAAAGACTTACATATATATAGATAGTCGATCCATGAACTCCTGTGCGTGTTGGATTGTGTGTGCCATCAGGTCACAGTCATCGGCTTAGAGAAGGTTGCTCACTAAAATAAAAAAGAATTTTGTCTTTGATGCAAACCTATGTATGTTGAAAAGGTTGCCAGTTGACCTGTACCTTATCATAATACCATCATAGCAGTCCCCGAACTCATGAAGCAGTATAATTGCAAAGTAAATAGAAAACAGTGTAGGAACGAGAAGATCTCCCTGCCTGACTCCATTTTCAACCTTGATGGGCCCCGTAAGCATACCGCCAAAACTGAAGCAGGCTTTCATACTGTTGAAACTTGACTAATGCATGGAATAATAATGCAACACAAAATGTACTTAGAACAAAATGTATTGAAACAAGAAAGTGTACACAATATTTACATATAGTCTTTTGTATATTCCTGGGAAGACCGTTCCTGGAATGTGTGTTGACTGAGTCGCAGTCGGGCAGAGTCTCTCGTTCAATCTCTTCCGGTACCAACCATATTTATATGGTCGGTACTCCACTATGCAAATTAGGTGGATCCTACCACAACACCACCTTCCCAAGCCTTGGAATCCCTTTGGGATTTCAAACTGGCTTCCTATATGGGTTGATGCTTATGGCTATTTCTTTGTAGATCCATTTGCATACTTTTAATATTTTTTTCGTTTTGGATTGACGTCCAATGGTTCCGTGAACTTTCGTTTCCTACCGAATCTTCTCGGTTCAGGAGTATTCTGCGGAGGTTCTACTTGAAACATATCATACATTACATCAATGGGATCTTCCTCCTCATCCGGTATACTCTCTTCATGCTCTAGAACGTAACATTTTTTAAGTTGGTTCTGGTGCCTTTTATGAGTATTCTTCGGCCCTTTAATTATGTAAATCAGGTCACCGATTCTCTTGTCCACTATGCCTCGCTCCCAGAACTCAACGTTGTTTTTGTAGCACTTGAAAAACACCTTCTCTCCGGAAGTGTATCTTTTTCTCGCTGTATACATAGTATTCTTTACTCTATTTTTTGCTGGCAAAAGCTTGTCAAACACTGACTTAACTTTCCTAGCGAACATTAGTTCAGCTGGTGACATGTTTGAGTGTGTTCTCTGGTTTGGCGTAATTCTGTATACCTGTAGGAATTGCTGAAGCGCCTTTTCCGTTGGAACTCCTGAGGCTTTCTTCAGCGCGCGCTTTAAAGTATCGACAAATCTTTCTGCGAGTCCATTGGACCTCGGATGATACGGCGGCGTTGTTATGCGGTTAATTTGATATAACTCACAAAATTCCTTAAATTCTTCAGAAGTGAATTGTGTACCATTGTCACTCACAATACACTCTGGCACACCGAACCGTGCAAATAGTTCATGCAAAAAAGTTGTTGTGGTATTGGACGTAGGCAGTACTTCTGGCCATTTTGTAAAACTATCTACCACTATTAAGTAGTAATAATCTTCTACTGGACCAGCGAAATCAATGTGTAATCTTGTCCACGGATGATCCGTCTTGGGCCATGGTTTGTGTACTATAGGTGGTGCCTTAGCTGCTAACGCACAACCTTTACATCGATGAACCATGTTTTCGATATCCACATCCATTCCTTTCCAATATACAAAGCTTCGCATTAAGCTTTTTGTTCTATTAACCCCCGGGTGACCCATATGAAAGTCCCGTAGTATTCTTTTCTGCAACTTTTTTGGTACTACTACTCTCTCACCATATAATAAAACTCCGTCACAAATTGAATAAATCTCCTGCACTTTTTGGTCATTTGCTACCATTTTGCTTTTTATTTCTAAAATGAAATCATCACTTTCAGCTTCTTTTTTGATTTCCTTTGATGTAACCGGTAGCTCTCTTAAAATGTCGTTTACCATGCTTTTCACCTCATAATCTGCTCTGATATTTGCAATAATTGATTCTTCGAATCTTTCTTCTTGACTCGGTAAGAGTCTTGATAAGCTATCCGCATGAATTATATTTTTGGATGATAGGTGCTTTATGTGAAAATCATAATTGAGAAGAATGGTTCCCCATCTCAACAGACGATTTGCCGTATAAACTGGTAACCCTTTCTTCGAACCAAAAATAGTGATCAGAGGTTTATGATCCGTTTCAAGAATAAAATGTCTGCCGTGGATGTATCTGTGAAATTTAGTTATGGCAAAAATGATACTCAGCGCCTCTTTTTCTATCTGAGAGTAACTCCTTTCTCCTGGAAGAAAAGTTCTCGAAGCATGTGCAATTGGTTTTCTAGAACCATCTGGCATTATGTGTTGAATACACGGTCCTATCCCGTATGAACTGGCATCACTTGCCACTACAATATCAAGTTTCGGATTGTAATGGTTTAAAAAGAGGTCTGATGTAAGCATTTTCTTTATTTCATCAAAGGCTTTCTGACATTCTACCGTCCATTCCCATGCCTTGTCTTTTTTTAGTAGTTCATTCAACGGAGCTCTTAGATTGTACATTCCTTTAATGAACGCTTGATAATAATTTGCGAGCCCCAGAAAACTCTCTAGCATCGCCACATTAGTGGGCGTCGGCATGTCTCTAATCGCAATGGACCTTTCCGGATCTGGACATCTGCCATTTTTGTTGATTATGTGACCTAAATACTTAATTTCCTCCAAACCAAATTCGCACTTTGACTTTAAATCCAGTCTTGAATCTTTTAAAATACTTGATTGAGATGCTCTCGATGTTCGTCGACGGTTTCGCTCCTTACTATGATGTCGTCTAAGTAAGCGCACGCACAGTCTAAATCATTCAACATGACGTCCATAGCTTGTTGAAAAATGGCTGGTGCCACTTTAATACCGAAAGGAAGCCTGTTGTACTTGAATAACCCTCTATGCGTGTTTATCCCTAGTAACTTCGAACATTCTTCTTCGACGGGAATTTGGAGATAGGCATCTGATAAGTCGATTTTTGAAAATATAACTCCACCATTTAGCTTGTTAAAAATCTCCTCCGGACTCGGTAACGGGTAATGGTAGTCCTTGATTACCGAGTTCAACCCTGTCGAAAAATCAACACAGACTCTGATTTGGTTTGATTTCTTTTTAATGCACACAATCGGCGCAGCCCATGAATTAGATTCTACTTTCGAAATAATTCCCATTTTTCCAACCTATCAAGTTCTTCGTTAATTTTCTCTACACTTGCGAAAGGCACGTTACGTTTCTTTTTAAAAATTGGCATAGTATTTTCCTTTAATTCAAATTTAGCTTCAAACTTGTTACATCTTCCAAGACCAGGTGTGATGGTTTCCGGAAACTTTTTCTTTAATTCATCTTTAGTGTCCTGACTTGTTTGCGTATTACTTTCTACCTTTCTGCAGAATGAGTTTAACGGTTTATCCCACAATTCGAATGTTTCAATAAAATCTGTACCCATCAAGTTTTCTCCATTTTTCAGAATGAAAACCTTTATTTTTTTAACGATCCCGTTCAATTTCATGGGAAGTACAACCTCGCCTTCGAAGTTAATTTCCTTTACAGTTACCGTTCGAGCGCGTTTCGTTGACTTCATTATTGTAGGCCTTTTTAAAATTTTCCATGTTTTATTGTTAAATCTGAACTCGAATCGAGTTGAAATTTGATATTCTTTTTAAATATTTCAGTCGTCACATATTTCCTCAAATCTCTATCTGATTTGATATTCGAATTTGTTTGTCTAATTCGGCTATTGAATTTTTTCGTTTTACAACACGATCCTTTGTGTCCCTTCGTATGGCACACGAAACATTTATTATTTCTATATGGGCAATTTACCTCCCAGTGTCTTTCGTTGCAACGTCTGCAATTATATGGTGGAACCTTTTTTTCCTCCGCGTTCTTCTTATTTAATTTTTCTTGTCTATTTTTAAAATACGCCGAATTTTTACTCCAATTTTTTCCTGATGGGTAATTTGACTGTTTTTTTATTTTTTTAATATAAGCAATGCCAGCTTCTTCGATTTTTTGAGACTCTTTCTTTAAACTTACGGCCCGCTGACACTCCTCTGCTAACTTTTTCAGGGTATGGTTTTGTTCAGATTCGAGTTTAGACAAAACTCTACGTCTTATTTCGGCACTCTTACTGGATACCAGTCCTTGAGCAAAAATTAAACACTTAAATTCTTCCACCGTAATCTCTGCTAATTTGAAATTGTCACAATGTCTATTCACTATAGATGCATATGTTAAATAATGCTGATCGTCGGATTTATTGACATTCATGCATAACCATCGCTTATGCCAAAGCGACATATTTGCTCTAAACAGCTCTTTTAGCAATTTCACTGTTTCCGAGAATTCCAATTCATTCGTTCTTTTCGGTAGAATAAAATCTACAAATTTGCTATGTTCTGCTCTGCCTAGCTTTCTTAGTAATAGACTGACTTTTCTTGAATTCGACCAGTTTTCACAGTCTGTGTAGAAAATATCTTCATATCATTTAAAGTACGCTTCAAACGTTTTTTCTTCGTCTGGCACATAGTTGAAAGTTTCCAGCGAATTAAATATGGTGTTATTAGAATATGAAGAATTTCCCTCATTTGGCTGATTGTTGTTTAATTTCTCCAGTATTAACTTTTGAATTTCTAAAAGTCTTTCCTCTTGCTTTTCTTGATATTTTTGCTGGGATTTGAATAATTCAGCCTGACTCAACTGCTGGGATTTGAATAATTCAGATATGACTTTGGATAATTCATCCATCTTTAGCTGATAGTGTTCATGCAACAAAGAATATACCTTTAATTTGTGTATCTATGGTATGTCTTGCTTTTACATTCAAACCCGTGATAATCAACTTTGGTATTTTTTTTTTTTTTTACTTCTGTTCGCGTATTTCAATGACAAACCTCTGATTTTTATTATCAGCGGTAAATTCGTCACTATAAAATATTGTTGAGCAAACAAAAAAAAAAATAATTTTTTAAAAGTTCGTTACCTTTCAAAATCGACACGGTGTATTTGTGCGCCTTTTAATTCCATGCACGTTTTTGTAGTCGGCCAGTTTGTTTTTTTTTTAACGGGTGTCTCGTAGATAACTTTTTCAATTTAACATCACCGTTATTCGTTTACGACACCTTTCGAATTTTTCTGAGTGAACGTCCTTTAACGATTTCTAAATATCCAGAAATTCAGAATCCTTCGCCGTTCCGTTAGATGTTGGACTTTTAATTACTAATTTTTTTTTCTTCAGCCTGGGTTCCTCAATGACTTGAATTGTTAATTCTTTTTTTTTTTTTCGTATGGTTCTTTCTACCTCGTCGCCATTGTTGAAACTTGACTAATGCATGGAATAATAATGCAACACAAAATGTACTTAGAACAAAATGTATTGAAACAAGAAAGTGTACACAATATTTACATATAGTCTTTTGTATATTCCTGGGAAGACCGTTCCTGGATTGTGTGTTGACTGAGTCGCAGTCGGGCAGAGTCTCTCGTTCAATCTCTTCCGGTACCAACCATATTTATATGGTCGGTACTCCACTATGCAAATTAGGTGGATCCTACCACAACACATACCGTCATGGAAGGACCTCAGAATCTTGAAAAAGTGTGAGGACAGCCCAATTTTGAGAGGATTTTCCAAGAGCAGCACGATTAACAATGTCACAAGCCTTCCTCAGATCTACAAATATTTGATAAAATCTAATTGTTGTTCTCCGCTCTTTTCCTGGATTTGTCGTACCGTGAAAATCATATCTGCGGTCCCTCTGCGTTGACGGAAACCACACTGTGACTCAGGCAGTATATTGTCAACTTTGCTCTGGTTTAATCTTAATAAAAGAACAGAAACTAATATCTTACCTGTTGAAAAAGGAGAGCAATCCCTCTATAATTACCACGCAATTCCCGGCCACATTTGCCCTTATATACAGGTATCATTGTTGCATCTCTCCAACCATTTGGCACTTTTCCATCTCTCCAAATCGTATCGGAATATTTCAGCAGGAAGGCCCTCAATCCCAACAGTTTCCATGTTTTGTCTCTCCATGCCACACAGAACCTCGCCCAGCGATATTTGGCTGTCACGTTCTACCACTATGGGTCTTTGGGGTATTTTCTCGAGAATCTCAGGGTCCACATTTGAAGGCCTATTCAGTAGCCCATCAAAGTGTTTTTTCCGTCTCTTGGCTATACCATCCATGTCTGGGAGGAGATTATTGCCGTCCTCTGTCCTGAGAGGGGAAATTTTGGTGGATCTGGGGCCAAATACATTTTTCATCATGGAGTACATCTGCTTGGTACTATTTGAATTCGTTGCATTCTGCATTTCATCTGCTAGCTATGACCATCATTTTTCCTGCATAGTTCGTTACGCTTCTGCTTTTGCAGCTTTGAACTCCTTGCACAGTTTACTGTGTTGTTCTTTGGACAGGTATTTTGCAACATCGAACTTTGTATCTAACTCTTTCTTGCAATGATATCTTTGATAGTATCATCATTTTCATCAAACCAGTCTCAATGTTTTGCTGGCATTTGATCCAGAACTTCCTCAGCTGCTTCATATATATTCTTCTTCAAAGAGTCCCATGAAGACATATCATTGATTTCAGTAAGTAGTTGTTTTAGTGATTCCTGTGTTTCCAGGGAATGCAGTTTTACGACATTCAGACGTGCAGGAGGCTTTCCATTGTTTTGTCTAGTTGATGGTTTCATTTTGGCCCTCACTAGGGCAGGATCAGTTCAACAATCAGCACCACGCATAAATCTAACACTATGGACATCCTGCATATCTCTCTTGCAGAAGATGACGTAATCAATGAGATGCCACTGGTGTGAACGGGGATGAATCTACGTAGTAACATGATCACCCCTGTGCTTGAATTGAGTACTGTAGATAAAAAGATTAATCTCGGTGCAGAGTTCAAGAATTATTAAAACATCGGTGTTGATTTTCCCGACGCCATATTTCCCCAACCTACTCCAGGTCTCCCAATCTGAACCAACTCGGATGTTGAGGTCATCAAGGAGGTCAATCATGTCATCTTTTGGAATCATGTTGAGTATACTTCTCAAAGATTCATAGAATTGAGTCTTTGAAATGTCGGTACTATCCATTGTTGGGGCGTAGGCATTAATGATTGTAGCTTATCGTGATCCATTCAGATGTGGCTGAAGGGTCTTAAACGCCCACTCCTTTAGGAATTTCAACAAGTTTTGGTACAAGTGTGCTACGTACAGCAAAATCCCAAATCCAGCTACTCTATATTCCTCAGCGCAATTTTCCTTCCAGAAAAAAGTGTAACCATCTCCAACTTCTTGAAGTTGACCATCACCAGCTAAATGTGTTTCCGACAGAGCAGCTACATCTATAGAATATCTCTGTAGCTCCCTAGACACCGGAGATGTTCAGCGTTTATGAGCAGATCTCACAGGATTACCTATGAGTGTCCGTACGTTCCAACAACAGAATTTCAGTTTCATCATTAGTTTTGTAACTTTTGTTCAAGCGCCAAATAGACATCCGCCAGTCTCTCTATACTGGCCAGATAAATGAGACAGGCAATTTTTGGTATCCTTTTCTAGACGCTTCCAGCAATCTTCTGGTGAGCAGTGCTCTTCTTAAAAGATCTGCTCAGACACCCCTAGAACAGAAAGCCACGCCTGTCTAAATGAAGATGAGCTAACGAATACCCAGAGGCCACCAAACGTGCAGGTCAGCAGCTACGCACTTCCAGCCTGTCTGACCTGTAGGTGTCACTACATCGCCATCACCATCGCCATGGGACTTGGATTGAAAAAAAACAACTATAAACTGGCAAGTTGTCAGTAATACCCGTGCAGGGTTTAAGTTCGGATGCAGCTTGCACAGCACAGCATCGAACACACACATATATATATATACACACATACATACATACATATACACACACATGCGTATATATATACACACATACATATATATATATACACACACATATATACACACTTACACACATATATATATACATACATATATATATACACACACGCACACACATATATATATATACACATATACACACACACATATATATACACACATATACACACACATGTATATATACATATACACACATATATATATATGCACACATACATATAAGCACATATATATACACATATATATACACATATATACACATACACACACACACATATATATATATATAATATGAGAGAGAAATAGAGAGATAATTCATTCATAATGGGTATTTCTATTTCGATGTGACACCGCGTTTCGTTCTCTTTTTTCCCGCAGCTCTGCTATCGCCACCCCGTCCTAACACGTTTAGCAATAATTCATATAATTACAGAAAGCACCGCACATACTTCAATACATCTGCATATGATCTGCAGAGATAGATAGATAGATAGATAGATAGATAGATAGATAGATAGATAGATATTAAACGGGTGATATAGATGTTGAATAGAATAGACAAAGAGATATGTGAACAAAAACGGACATACAAAAAATATGCTACTGACATAGAAAGTTATGTGCACATGCACAGATATGGGTGCCAACAAATAAAATGAAAAATATTATTTCTGTCGGAAAATGATCCAGCAACTTAACTTAATATTACCAAAAAAGTGACCTAACTCGAACAATGACACCTTAGTCCCTTTCAGAGTACTCCCTTTTAACAGCGTTCCTTCCACTTTTCAAGCCAATTGGTTCTTCGGTAGAGTTGTAATCATAGTCACAAGTTACAAGAAGCTAAATTTGGATTATAACAGGTTGGGTAACTGTTATGGTGCAGGTTAGGACCAAGGAAGAACAACAAGAACACAAGAGTAGAAATAACGAAGGTATGTTACACGAAATAATAATACAAGTGGAAGGTGTTAGTATAACTGTCAGTTTGATTTGGAGTGAACTACTATCGGCCCGACTCGATTCGACCCTCTCTCTTGAGAGGCGTAGTAGTATACATAGTGTTAGGAAGAGTTCATTCTGTAGTTATAGGTAAAGACCCATGACACCCCGCTCCCAAGCTTTTACCTCGCAGGGATCTTTAATATTTTTTCCTTTTTGGAATAATCATCAAAGTCTAAGTAAATTTTCTTTTTCTGCTTTATTTCCGCGATTCTGAAATTGCTTGAGCCTTTTACATATTGAATGTGTCAAATATTCTGTCCATTACTTCCTTCTCTTCCTGAGGTAGACCATTAGAATCCTCTAACAGCCTCTTTTTGATCTGATTTAAGTGCCTTTTATGCAAACGACGTTGATGAAAAATTAGATCGGTATTCGACAAAAACAGACGCTTTGTCTGTTTTTGTCGAATACCGATCTAATTTTTCGGGAGAACATCACTTCCGCCGGTGATAATGCCGATGGCGTAGTACTGTTCGGTGTAATTCTATACACTTGCAAGAATTGTTGTAAAGCCTTTTCTGTTGGTACGTCATAAGTTTTCCTTAGTGCTCTTTTTAATGTATATACACACCTTTCCGCTTGCCCGTTCGACCTTGGGTGATATAGCGGAGATTTGATGTGTTTCACCTGAAAAGTTTCACAAAATTCTTGAAAATCTGCAGATATAAATTGTGTCCCATTATCGGCGACTAAACAACCACTCCGAAACGAGCAAACAGCTCGTGAAGGCAATTTATTGTCATCTCAGAAGTAGGTTTTCTACAACGAAATACTTCTGGCTATTTTCTGTAACTGTCTACTACAATCAAGTAGTAGAAACCCTCTAATGGACCTGCGAAATCTAAATGGATTCTTGACCACGGTCGATCTGTCTTAGGCCATGGCTTATGAGTGATCGGAGGTGCCTTGGCTGCTAAGGAACAGCCCTTGCATTTGTCCACCATATGTATAATATCTTGATCCATATTTGTCCAGTACACGTAACTTCGCATTAAGGATTTCATCCTGTTCTTTCCTGGGTTAAAATCCTTGGGGATTCGCCTTTGTGGCGTTTTAGGGGTTACTACTCTTTCATTAGCAGAACATTATCACATAACGAAAAACTGTCTGATATATGCTTATCTTTTCTTGCAATTTTTGTTTACGTTTCCTTTATAAATTCACTGCTTCGTTTCTTATTTCCTGTAATGTGACGGGGGGGGGGGCGAATTGTACTATATAATGATGTTCTAACATCTTCCTCATATCGTAGAGCTGCAATTACGGAATCTTTTAATGGCCCCGTTTTCTTTGGTATTCGTCTCGAAAGACCGTCTGCATGCCCGATTTTGTTTGATGGAAGATACTCCAATTTGAAATTATAATTTAATAAAATCGTCCCCCATATTAGTAATCTATTAGCAGTGTAGACAGGTAAACCTTTCTTTGATCCAAATATTGTTAGTAACGGCTTGTGGTCCGTCTGCAAGGTGAAAAATCTACCGTAAATATATCTGTGGAATTTTGTAATCGCAAAAATAATCCCCAGCGCTTCTTTTTCGATTTGCGAGTAATTTTGTTCGGCTGGTAGTAACGTTCTTGACGCATACGCGATAGGTTTTCGTGTCCCATCCGGCATTTTATGAAGTATACATGCCCCAACACCATAGGCACTCGCGTCACTCGCGACTATTATTTCCAATTTTGGATCATAATGCGCTAAAAATAAATCTGCTGTTAGAGTCATAATGATTTTGTCAAAAGTTTTCTGACATTCATATGACCATTCCCAAACTCTCTCCTTCTTCAACAGTTCGTTTAGGGGTGCGCGTAATTTGTGCATGTTAGGAATAAATTCTTGATAATAATTTACTAAGCCCAAGAAGCTTTGTAACTCGGCTAAATTTTTTGGAGCCGCCATTTTTTTTTATTGCCGTGGCTCTTTCTGGGCCTGGTCTTCTTTCTTCTTCGTTAATAATATGGCCCAGATATTTTATCTCCTTCATAAAGAAGTCAGATTTATTTTCCTTTACCTTAAAACCGTAATTTTGTATCTGCATGAAAACCTCTTGAACGTGTTCCCAGTGCTGTTCAATATTTTTGCTATTTATCAGGATGTCATCAAGGTATGCGATCGTGAAATCCAGTCCGCCTAGCATAGCGTCCATTATTTGTTGAAATATCGCCGGCGCGACCTTGATCCCGAATGGTAATCTCTGGAACTGATATAATCCTTTATGAGTGTTTATTGCACAACAACGTCGAGCTTTCCTCATCTATTGGTACTTGTAGGTATGCTTCGCTCAAGTCTATTTTTGAGAAAAATTTTCCTCCGTTCAACCTTGTGAAAACTTCCTCTGGATGGATAGTGATAATCCTTAATCGCTGCATTCAATCCCATCGAGAAATCAGCGCATACTCGTATCTCACCCGATATCTTTTTCACGTAAACCGTAGGTGCGGCCCATTGACTATATTCAACCTTTGTCAATATACCGGTTTTCACGAGTCTATCCAACTCTTCGTCTATCTTTTCTAATGACGCGAAAGGTACATTTCTTTTCTTCTTGAAAAAGGGTTGTACATTTTCTTTTAGTTCAAATAGCTTAAATGATTGCTTAAATTTTTATGTTTACGTCTAATAAATAAAAATTAAAGACTTTTAGAATTAGTAGAAAATAGAGTATAAAATTTCGTAACTCTTTTCGTTTCATTTTATTTATTCTAATTGCAGGGGGGTAATTTTTTGATTTTGTTTTTGTTGTTGAATTTTTTTTTATTTATTATTGTTGTTTTTTTTAATTGCTTAAGTCACCTTGATGTCAGTAATGAAGTTGCTTAAGATTTAGTAAAATTTGAGTGCAGTTGCTTTTTTTCTGGCGTGCATTGATCTCAGGAGTGACTTATTTTTTACTTATTTTAGTAATACAAACACATGTAAATATTAAATTAACTAAAATAAAATAGAATATGAAAATTAAATTAAATTAAATATATATATAAATAATATATATAAATATTTTTTTTTTTTTTTTTTTTTTATATTGTGGAAATACAATTAGTCGGGTGAATAAACTATTAAAATTTTAAATATTTCTTTATGTCCTAGATAAATATGTTTATTACAATAATAGTTATATTTAGTCCTGAAACTATTTACTTAAAAAATTAAAGATTTAAGTTAATAACAAAATTTTTTTTGAGACATCGAATTTTCTATCAAACATTGTAAACTATCTTTTACATAATTTTGTTAAAACAAAATTATAACAACTCCATCTCTCTTTCCCCCTCCCCTATCTCTCTCTTTACCATAAGTCTCACTTGTATACATTTTCTACAATTCATTTCCGTTTTATTAACCATCTAAAGAGGTCAAGGTTCTGTCACTCCTCCTACTCCAATATAAAACATACTTAAGAGAGATATAAAATTAACCCCTCCCTATACTTTATATTGTCTGTTTAACTACCACTCTCAACCCCCTCTATTAAATTACAAAAATTACACTACCCACCAATTTCTAATCCCATTTTTCCTCTCAATTCGTTGTTGGAAGTTTTACCTGATGATCCTGAATCCTTAAAAAAGGATTTAGGTGAAATAAATTATCGTAATGGTACCTTAAAGTGGTTTGTTTTTCATTATATATATATATATATATATATATATATATATATATATATATATATATATATATATATATATATATAACCTTCTCAGACTAGGAAAAAATTCCGTCAGAATTTCGAAAGAAAAGTAGGAGAAATATGGTCTGTTTCCGTCATCATCAGAATAAGTAGAGACAATTGGTGACTTTCGTAGAACTTTCAAACTTTTATATGCCCAACTTAGAACATTTATTCAATAAAATAAATACACCCACTATTTATTCCAGATATATATTAATGACATCTTCAGCCAAGCCAAATACTTTAATGACATTACAGAAATTATTTTTTTTTATATTTAGTTCACTTCTGAACTAAATATAAAAATCCCATTTATAGATATTCTCATTGACTATAAGAGTGATAATTTTACCATATCTCTCTCGTTTCAATTCTCGCCTTCTAACAGTGAATGCCCTGAAAAAGAAATAAAACTAGTGTCATTAATAACTTAACCCAAAGAGCTAAATTCATTCAAAATAATTTCCTTTAAAGGATTAAATAATATAAAATAAACACTATAAAATATTTCATTTGAACAACAACAATGTTAATAATAAACCCATAGTTATAAAAATAATATTGGTAATGACGCTATTAATATATATTAACAAAACGAAACAGCAATAAAATCATCACACACACGCACTCACACACACACACACACACACACATATATATATATATATATATATATATATATATATATATATATATATATATATATATATATATAACTAGGTACCTCCACTAAATTTTCGATACCTAAGCTTTAAAATGAATTTTTAAAAATGAAAAAGCATTCTTGAAGATTTCATTTTAGTTTTAATTGAAAGCTAGATGGTTAAATTTACTATTTCTAGTAAGTAAAATATTCTGGTGTATTTCAAATAGAAATTATGTCGATCAGAATCTCAACTTTTGGGCCGATTTCAGAAAATTTTCTTACAAGCGACCATTTTCTTCATTTTAAGAAATTTGTAAGCAAAACAACATTATCGGTTTTAAAAATCTTACAAAAATAAAATATATATTTGTGACACGCTATTTAAGTAAAATTAGTAAATTTAAAGTTAAATTAATTTGATTTGAAATAAACAATACTTACTTATAGCATAAAAAATAATATACAAGCATTTCTTAACGACGGGTCCTGTTTTTCTTTTATCATTATTGATGTGTTGATAAGTTCCGACAGCTAATATGGATGACCAGAATTGACATAAATTTACGAAATGTAAGTGAATACATTTTTTGTTTGTTTTTTTAGATTTTTAACTACCTAGTAATTTTTACAAATTAACATATATTCAACAATTATTTAATATTTTATTAACTTTTATTTACGCTTGAAGATACTTTATGAAATTTGGGTTTCGTCTGTAGGTTCTCAAGTTTACTAATTCATACAAAAAATATTACATTTGATGATCAACTGCTGGCTAGGGAACTCTCTCTTGAATTTCCAGACAATTCGTATTACAGGATGATTGTTTTGATTTAATCCAATCTTTTCTACCAAATCAGGAAATGAAGGTCGTACTTCAGAACACTTCCAGGTCCTTTCATACGAAGGCGGATATTCCGCAAGGCACTGTTTCTCATCTTCATCAATGATCTTCCCGGTGTCATCAGTTCCTAAGTAGGCATCTATACAAATGACATTACCATTTACTCAATAGTAAATCCTTCAGCGCTGACAATGTTAACCTGACCGCTGCTCTCGAAAAGGACCTCCAATTAACTGGGACAGGAAATGACTTGTAAATTGTAATTCCTACAAAATTTAACTGCTCTCATTTAACCACCACAGAGAAACTTCCTTGCCCACCATCAGTATGGTTGATGTTCGACTCCAGGAGAGCATCCCAATGCACCTCCTTGAACTCAGGTTTCGACTAACATGAAATGGAACAACTACATTGAATCCATAGCTGCATCTATTTCAAGGAAATTTGGTTCACTATGTCGTGCCAGAAGGTTTTTCTTGTCAGTTTCCATCTTACACATCAGCAAATCCACGATTCGTCCGTGCATTGAATATTGGTCTGGTACTTCTGCTGTTCATCTCGAGGTTCTCGACAAAATCCAAAGGAGGATCTACAATTTGATCGATCCTGACTCGATTAGCTCCTAGCTCCCACCCTTTTATCGTTGAAATAGTTAAATGTAGCCGCCACTTCTACTCCAAGAATTTCTTTTCTCGCAATTCCTAACAGTGGAACCCCCTTTCTCTTACTTGCTTCTCTGATAACTACAATATTATCTTGAATGTATTATGAGTTGAAGCATTGTCAATTATTATAAACTTTTCAACTAGTACTTCTTTTGTATTAATTCATGGAGTTGCGGCAACTGAAATTATGATCAAAAAATGAATAATTGACAATGCTGCAACGAATAATTTCTAGATAATATATCTACATGCATACATAAAATAGAACGAGGTAAGTAGATGCGAACAAACTGGAATAAATGTGTAGACAGAGAATGATGAAAGCGAGAGATTTGACCTCAATAATAAATTTTTAGGATTTTTGATGGATATCATTCTTTGAAAATAATATATTTATTAAATTATATCTGATTTTCTCATTATTAGGTTGGTGCAAAAATAATGTCGTTTTCTTACATAGTAACATATGTGAGAAAACGACATTATTTTTGCACCAACCTAATAACTTTTGTTCATATCTATTTATCAAGATGATAATATCGAAAACAGATATAAAGTAATGATTTTTTCGGACTAACAAACTCGTCTTTTTTGCTTTTATTACAATGTTTCGTCCAGTAACCCAACCTTTTTTCAAATATTTATCACTTCACAGAATTTATACTAGAATCCATGAATTTCTGAACGTGTTTCTCATAATTATTCCTTATGATGACGCTTTGCTTCTTCGCTGAATCGAAGTACTCCTGTACACTCTTTTCTCTAACAGATATATTGAATTCACAACCTCCAGGTTATGAAACAAGCATTTTTAACCACTGAGTCCTGCCTCGAAACAAAAGATAAAATTCTCTGAATAATACCTAATACAGCAGATACTAGAGAAAAGTCAGCGTGTACTATATTCAAAATTTTATGATAAAAAGAACAAAACTTAAAATGGTAGTAATGAAGAATTATTGTGTAATAAAGCCACACCACTTTCAAAAATATACAGAGTGAGAATCAGAGATAGAACTATACATGTCAATAAATGTAGGAAGAAGGTATAATAAAAACAAATATATAATCCAATTAAGAGATATTACAAATAAAATTATTTATCATATTTAAAGAAAGAGAATTAGGATGTAGATTAATTGAATATTTGCGATCTAAAATTTGCCATAATGTGCCTACTGACGCATTTCTGTGACTTTTCTGACCTTGCTTTTGAACTTTATATCTTGCGTTCTGCTTCCCCCATTAGGCAAATGTACTTCATTCATATTCAACGGACCAGTGTCTCATAAATATGCGCCTAATTGTCAGAGAATATGAAAAGTGCATTGACGATTGTTGATCATCTGATAAATCTGATAAATTAAAGTTGCTCCTTTCATGAATTCTGACCCGTGACTGTAAGTGATAATCACTTGAAATAGTGCACTCTTTTCGACTTGATCTCGTATTATTAACTCTTCACTTCTGCACTTCTGATAGTGCATATATATATATATATATATATATATATATTAAAAGAAGAGGATAGAAAAGGATAGATTCCTAGTGAGAGAAGAGAAAAATCAACAACAGAAACAAAATTGAATAAAAGAAGGATACAGAGAACACAAGTAGATCCATTGGTAGATTCTGATAGAAAGAAGAAACATGGAAATGCAAGCAAATGCATATAGAATAATATTAACTGCAAAAAGATTTTTACAAGCACGGGAGTAGGTAAATATGTCTACACATTTCGTTCTTAGTTATTATTTCAAATATAGTGCATTGATTGCTTTTAAATTTTGAAAATGAAAAGTAAATAAACTATTTTTCCGTTATATTGAGGTAAAAAACTATTTATGCCTTCGATAGCTTTAGTAACTGCACTCGTGTCAAATAAAATACTTTTCTAAATTATTAGAAATCTAGTCCATTTACCCCGGACATGTTTTTATATCCTTTCACTGTTGCAACATCTTCGATCTGGTTTCCCTGCTACTACGTTTTAGAATAACTTTTTTTACAATGGTATGTAAATGACTGACATTTTAACAGTTATATACTGTTAGTGCGAGAACAAGATATAAATAACTAACATTCTACAATGCTAATGTATATACAATGAAGCTAGTAAGCCTTTTAAAGGGTGGTTTACTGGACGTTCTTAGTAATTTTCTTAATAGATTAAAAATATGTTTTATTTGAATTAATTCGTATACGGCAGTGAAAAAATTATTATTTATTCAATACGAAAGGGTATGCCCCAAAAAGTCCTAATTCGGAAAAAATCGCTCCTCCAAAATCGTAACATCTGGCTTCTTGAAACTTCCAAATTACAAATAATGCCAAATTGGAATTAACAGAAATATTGAAGGAAACAGACTTAATTTTGTTGCTAAATGGCTATCGTGTATTTCAACAATAGTAAATTACAAAGAATATGAAAAGTAATACCTCTGTTGCGGGATGTCAAGCAGGTGCTGTTAACTCCGCAAACAGAAGAAATTACGCAGGGTAATACGATCGAGGCAAGGATAACAAAGGCGAGGATTTCAAAATCTAAACCAAATTTTATTTATCAATCTGGCGAAAGGAAATGTTTGGTGCGGTTCAATCGTGAAGTCAGGGAGTGCCAGTCGAAGGATCGTTTTGGTTCAGGGCGGCAGCCCAGAGGCAGGCAGATGGAACAGCTGTATTCGAGGTCCAGTCGATCTCCGGATGTTCGCCCTTAAGAGGACCGCGTCGGCGTTCGCGAAGAGAGACGACCGGCGTAGGCAGTGCTGAGGTAGCCTGTTCGTACTAAGAATGACGGTCACATAAGATGCAGCTTAGTAGTTTTTAGAAGTACTATCGAATGTAAGGCGGTTAGTTAGCACTTAGAAGGATGATCGCATAAGATGTGGCTTTGCAGTCCTTAGAAGGACTATCGCATAAGACTCGCCTTGGTACTCCTTAGAAGGACTATCGCATAAGATTCGGCTAGCCTCGGCTTGGGATGCTGCTACTGCTACTGCTAAGTTCGGATTGCTCGTCTTTACTTTGGCAATTATTGAATAGCATACAAATTTACGCTAAGTGTCAGATTTTTATTTTTGCTTTTGAAACTTTTCTTTCTGTTTAACCGTTTTTGTTATTTTCCAAATTGTCTTTCTTTTTTTTCAGTCAAGTTTTTATTTTTAAGTTTCCACGTGTTACTAGTAAGCAAGCGTTAAATTTTTACCTCATCCCACTTTTTACGTAAAGTGTTTTATTTGCCTTTTTATTTTCGTTTGTAAAATTTTGATTTAATTTCTAGCGTTTGTCTTGGTTGTTTTTCTTTTCATATTTCATTTCTGACTTGCCATTTTATTTATCACACGCATATGCGTGATCAATGAGCACAAGTTTTTCGGGAGTCACCTCGCCGACATGGTCCCATAAGGGGCAGACACGGGGACAATGGTAGAAGGCGTGCGAAGCCGTTTCTTTCAGACCAAGGCCACACTGTTCACAGTCTGGCAAATCCGCCAAGCCCCATATGTCATTGAGAGGTAGCCGATTCTGAACCAATCGCCAGGTAAGCGAAAACTCGGGGTTACTGAGATAATCGGCCGCTGGTGCCCAAGACCAGAAAGAGCGAAACTCCTCCTCCGACAAGCCGAGCTGCTCACGTAGGGAATCCTTCGCGACCCCCTCCACTAGAAGACGACCGACACTCGCGAAGGAAATCTGATTGATCCCGGGGTTTAAGAACGCGCTCAACCTGCGAGATGGGGTGGGGATTGAGAGTAAGGCGAGGGAACGCGTCCCTAACAATCCCCGCCATAATCGAATCTCCTCCTGTCAACGCGCGGCGTAGGAAAGCCAACCTTGAGGCGAGTTTGTGGCTCGCAAAGTGTGGCATTCCAAGCCCCCAATGACATGGACGTTGTGCACTGACTCGTCTGTCGACCCGATTCCCGCGTTCCCTCCATAAAATGGAGGATAGCGAGCGCTCGATCAGATTCCTGTGGTCGTCACAGAGAGGAAGTACGGACAATCGATAAAGGACAAGAGGGAAAACGTAAGTGGCACACGTCTCCGCCCTGCCATTCACGGACAATCTCCGTCGACGCCAAATCTGACCGGCCGCGTCGACCTTTGCTCGTACTTCAGACTAATTTTCTTCAGTTGGAGGTCGGGTCCAAACCACACTCCAAGAATGCGGAGAGGACCGTCCGTCCAACCGAAGGGCCCCGGAAGATCAACCCCCTTCCAGGCACCTAACCGCAAGCTGGACGACTTGTCGCGGTTAATCTTAGCCCCTCTCACTTTTTCGTACCGATCAATCGCCTTCAGTACCGCCCTTAAGTCGCTGCGGGACGACACGAAAGTAGATACGCCATCGGCGTACGCAGAAACCCTGGCTCGAGCCCCTCCAGGAACGGCGATTCCGCGTAGGGCCGGACTGCGCGCCCTGTCCCTCAGCCGGCAAAGGAGAGGCTCCAACACCAAAGCATAAAGTAGGGGCGACAGTAGGCAACCCTGACGAACTGACCTAGAAGGCAAAAAAAGCGCCCGACAGCTTCCCTGTACCACAGCATTGGAGGAGAGATACAGGAGGCTTTCAGGACAGTGGCAAGTTAGCGATGGTCAACCCTATAAAATGCCTTGGACTGATCCAAATTGATCAGCGGGGCCTCATCGTCGTCTTTTACACACTCTATGATCGTGCGGATCAGATTCAGGTTGCTCTGAATTGTTCGGCCCCTCACAGAACAAGTCTGCTCTGGACCCAACATAGACTCGGCAACTGACTGCAAACACTCCTGAAGGATCTTAACTCAGTGTTTAGCCTGTAGTCATCTAGTTTCCCCCAACACCCTTGACCTTTTTCAACAGCGTGATCACACCCCTGGAAAACCGGCTGGGGAGGGACCTCTGCCGGAACCAGTTGTTGAACACGACAGTCAAAATCGGGACAAAGATGTGCGACAATCTCAAGTGCAATTCATAGAGAAAACCATCCCGACCGGGCGACTTGCCTCTGCCGACCTTCTTCAATGCCGCGTAGACCTCGCCGTCCGTGATCTCTCCTTCGCAGTTAGCCGCTTCAGTCGGTGAAAGCCGAGGAATGTCAGCCAAATAGCTGCGAAACTCGTCCTCACGAAGACCAGGCTCCCTGGTAAAGCGGGTCTCGAAATGCCTCACACATGTCATCATTGGCCCGAAGAGTACGCCCCTCCGGGGTTTCGACTTCACGAATGTAACGATTGGAACCTCGACGGATCTCTTCCTTGCGCAAGTCTGCACCCATGTTCACAGCTTTGGAAGACATCTTGCTTAACCTATGTCTAATTACCTGGCCCATGTAGCGCTCGCTATTCGAGCGCTACAGGGCCTCCCTTGCTAAGGCTATCTCTAGGGGATCCACCCCAGACACCGCCCGGGCAAAACTAACCTTAAGCGTCCTCACCTTCACAGCTCTACCTAGGGCGAGACGTTTGCTGAAATCAGTGGTGAAGGACCTAATTCTACATTCTAAGTCTGTCCCATCACCTATTCCCGATAACCGCCCCCACTAGTTCCCGCTGCACTAGTTAGCTGCTCCCGGAAGTCTCACCTGTCCAGTAAAGACAGATTGAACTTCCAGTAGCCAGCCATTTTAGGCCTATGATCTAACGCCACCCGGGCACAAACGAGTTTGTGGCCTGAATAGCCTACCTAGTGGAATGTGGGACAATCTAAAAAGTCTACGTCGGCTCTTCTAACTAACATTCTGTCAAGGTAGTTAACCACCTTGTCACAAGGCCAATTCTGAGCCCACGTCCACATTTTCCCCCCGGTGATCGACCCAGCATCTATCGACGAGACCAAACTCTTCGATCAGATCAACCAGGCTACAATTGCCCCTTCTCCCGCTAGCTCCCCGCCCCTATCTAACTTGGGGTTCAGGATGGCATTCCAGTCTCCCATTAAAACTAGGCGCGCTGAATCCAACAGGAACGGCCTCATCTGCCGAAAAAACGAGACCCTCCATTCATGGTTGTTGGCGCATAAACCGCAACGACTCGGAACGAACCACTTTTCACGGCAATAACGGCCACGATCAAGCGGCCCTCGGCATCGGTATGCACAAGGTCCACCTTCGCATCAAGAGTCCGCTTCACTAGCAAAGAAACTCCTCTGGCATATTGGTCCCCATATGCTGAATAAATGACACAGTCGTTCTCCAGCACACACGCATCGATGCTGCTGTGGGTCTCTTCGATCGCGGTGGCATCCACGTCGAAAGACAATAAGATTACGGAGCAGGCGGGCCGCCTTACCCCGATCCCTCAAGCTCCTCATTCAAACTGGCTATCTTAAAAGACATCTACTAGGCCTGAAAAATAAAAGAGAAATAAAGAAAAAACTTACTCACATACAGACCGGAAATCTGAAGCGTTAAGGACCCCGTCGGACTGTCCCAGGCTTCCTGTTCCCAACTCCGTCGTCATCCGACCATACAGGACAATACCGCCGACGTCCGTAGGGTACGTTAGTTTAACTGCCCAATATAAGGAGGGATGGAGCAAAACCGAGACACTCCCAGAACAAAAATTTCTCAGTTTTTTTAAGTTCGAATTCGTCTCTTCAAAAACCCTTATTTGGGGGTACCCAAAATAAGGGTTTTTGAAGAGACGAATTCGAACTTAAAAAAACTAAGAAATCTTTGAAGTTCTTAGGCCTCGTATAAGTGGCTCCACACCTTAAGTATCCACACCCACTATTCCTCACAACGATGATGACTCCTGTGGCGTGAGGTAAGTTCCGCGGATCTTCAACCGACTTCCCACCTACTTTCCCCATTTTTAGAAGGAGACCTAAAAGGGCCCTTTTTGGCTTCTCCTGTGCTACCTTGCAAATCTCGTCCGGTCCCAGGAAGAATTTCTTCTTCTTTCTCCCTCTTGAAGGGTGAGAGAGGGAAGAAGTAGATGTGTGAGGTGGAGTGAAGATTGAGCTGAGGGAAGAGTTCGAGGGAAAGGGGGAGTAAGCACGGGAAGGAGAAGCAGAGAGGCTCCTTGTTTTTGCTATTGAATCTTTGGTTTCTCTTGGCGAAGCAGGGCGGGAAAATGACCTGGTTTTGTCCATGTGCCTCTCCGCCCTTACTTCGACCAGCACGTTTCTCAACTGGTTCTTCTACTTCGTCTTCCTCTTCCCTAGTCTTTCTCAAGGAGGCGGAGGTATTTCCTCCACCTCCATCTCAGAGTCGTACTGTTGCTGCTTCTTTGGTTGCTTTTTCTGGTTGCTTCTCTGGTTGTTGTTTCTTCTCCTCCTTCCTTTTGTGTGTGTGCTTCTTTAGAGATTTAGGCAGCGTTTTCTATTGTTGTTGTGGTTGCTGTGGTTGTTTTTGTTGTTGTTGTTGTTGCAGCTGTTGTCTTTTTTTTTTTTTTTTTTTGCTGCTACTGCTGTGTCACCTCCTCATGTCGCTCCTCTGGTGGTGGTCCCTGCTGTTTCGGAGTGGGTGCGTTTTTCGACGCCTTGCCCCTCTTGACCTCCGTTATTCATTGTTGGAGGGTTTTGTTGCCATTTCCGCTACTGCTACTGCTGCTACTGATGGTGGTGTTGTTGCTGCTGTGACTTGCAGTTGTGTTTGTGGTACTTCCTTCTACCACGACGAGCATCCGCTTCTCTCAACATGTTGGGAATCTCGCCAAAGCTGTGTCGTGTGACGGTTATTTGAAGAACGATATCCCCAGTGCCATTTCCAGATTTGCTTATGACCGCGGAGACCTCGTTCACTTCACCATACTTGGTGAAAAAGGCCCCCATGCGGTCCTCACTTATGTCCGCCGGCACACTGTGTACAATCACCCGAGTCTTACGGGTTCCCATGTATTCTGTTTGCATTCTCACTGTTTTTGTTGTGAGAATGCTTCCGGCCAACTTTTTGCTCTCCTCCTCATTCGCCAGAAGAATGTCCCACAAAGCTTTGGATCTTCTAGCCAAGACCCGTTGGGCTTTAATGTCTTTAGCGCTTCCTCCATGACCCCAATTCCCTACTGACCCCAATTAATTTACGACTTTTCGCGTCTAAGGTCACTAGGGAGATTGTCCGTGTCGTAACGGCGTTTAGCGCCTCTGGAATGGTTATGAATTCGTTTCCTTTAACGAATTCCTCATATTTACTTTTTAAACTGGCGTAATACGCCGCGTCCTTTATAATCCTTTTTTCTCCTTGCCATGGTGATTCGGGTATTTCACCGGATTCCGGCAGTGATTCGTCTGCGTCACTCATATTAATAACTTTTTTCTTTAATTTTTGCTTTTCGTTATAATTTTTTTTTAAACAGAATTTTTTTTTGCGTGTCAACAAAAGAAAAATAAAATAAAACTTGCCTTGCCAAAAGGCAAGTCAGAAATAAAATATGAAAAGAAAACAACCAAGTCAAACGCTAGAAATTAAACCAAAATTTTACAAACGAAAATAAAAAGGCAAATAAAACACTTTATGTAAAAAGTGGGATGAGGCAAAAATTTAAAACTTTCTTAAAAGGTTAAACAGAAAGAAAAGTTTCAAAAGTAAAAAATAAAATCTGACACTTAGCGTAAATTTGTATGCTATTCGCTGGCCAAATTGCCAAAGTAAATCCGATAATTGCCAAAGTAAATCCAATAATTGACGACTCAAAGACAAAAAATACACCCGGGGCCGCGTTAGCATCGTTGCCTGGTTAACATCTTTTGGTTGTCGACGAAACCTTACCTTCCGCGTTTTGAATGTACACGTGGGTTTCATTTGGACACCATGTGTAGATAAATTAGTTTCTGGTCATTACTTTTAGTTAGAATGACTTGTGCATGTTTATATTTCGTTTTTTTTTGTTTTTGTTTTTGTTTTGTTTTTTTTGCTTTTTGCGTTTTGTTTTCTGAAAACCCTGAGTCACCAGAATTTAACGGCATTCGTTGTTTTCCGTGGTGACATTTTCAGATGTTTGAGTAAAACCGGCAGCCGGGGTGTGATACCTCTTACGTTCTGCTTCTCTCAATCCAATTGACAAATGACGAGAGTCTGGAATTATTTAAGAGAAAACATATTTTATTAGGAGAGCCATTTCTTACGATCTTAATTCAATTAATTACTGAGAGAAAGCTTTTTTTAAAGTTCTGGTATGATGGCAGATGATAGAACTAAACAGTTAAAATTTGTTTTTTAAGAACTATTTGGACAATCAATAAAGATAATTTTTATAATTTTGATTCGTCCTTACCTCTACAATGTTATTAAAAAAAGCTTTGTCATTTTTATTCATTCCTTCAATGTAAATAATAGTGACAAATAAAATAGCACTAAATGAAGATTACCAAATGCTTTGAGAAAAAAAAAACAGTATACTTTTAACTCTTTAATAGTTTGTCTGTGACATACGTAACATTTACAAATTGACTCGACGCTTACAGGACTGGAAGAAAGACATCCTCTGAAAAATATTTATTTTTTATTCAAACGCAAAGATTATAAAAAGGAAAAAAGATACATTTATATAAAAGTGAGAAAATAAATTTGCTATTATCAATACCTAAAACTTCGCTGCGTCAAACATTGAAGTAGTAATCACAAACACGTAGTAAATTGTACTTACGGTGAAAAAGAGGTATATCGTTCATAACATTAGTGCAATTTCATGAAAATGAAAAAGTTTTGTTTTACAGTTTGGCATTCGAACTACTATCAGATAATCAGATAATAATTTGATCAGATAAAATTAAATCGCAAACTCGCATCTCCATGAATATGCATACTTATATATATATTTTTTTTTTCAATCTGCTTGTCTGAATCATCTTCAAGAAGTGGGAGCAAGATCTAAAAGGTCAGGCAATCTAACAAGGATCTCATTTCACAATCCTCACACTTGCTCCATATGTGGCCTCCTTTGTAAATCACTAGCGGGTCTTAAATGCCACTTAAGATTATCGCACAAACTTTCTTAACTGAATCAATTAAGTTGTCAGATCCTCATACGTCGAAACCGACGGGAGAGTCCATTATATTATTATTATTATATATATATATATATATATATATATATATATATATATATATATATATATATATATATACTCACTTTGCATTTGCATGTGGAGGTTGCTTGTTTTTTATTCTTGATTTGATGCCGAACTTCTTAAAGCCTATCCACTTTATCGAAACATCGAAGCCGTTTTTTGATTTAAATACAAGATTTGACTCATCATCCTAACCAAAAACACCCGACATACACCTATTTGTAGTTTAAGATTTTCATTTCAGCCTATATATTTAGAAACACATATTACAAAGTTAAAAATTATTTATACGTCTGATTTCACTTTAAATTAATTTATAACTAAATAAAATTGTACGAAATAATAATTTTTTCTGACAACAATATGCAATTTGGTTGCTTGTTTTTCATGAATTTAGACGCTGAAAAAATATCAGTCTATTGTTTTTACTAAATTGAACACAAGCTTTTCAAAGCGGTTAAAAATAGCTTGTGTAATACACATACCGAAAATTGCTACATGGAATTTACCATCTCAAAATGTATGTGTGTGTGTGTGTATGTACAAAATGCACCAAATACTTCGACAATTCAGCCAATATTTTATCATTGCTTTATTTACGTTTTATTATCGCAAAATAGCTAAATCATTACCAGCAATTCCCTTGAATCCAAGTATTTTAAAATAATTATTCGAAATTCCAATTGATACCGATCTCTCTTTATGTTGTATTCTTTCAAAAGTGACCATGGCAATTCATAGCCTTAAAACATTTTTTGTTCTCAATACATTTTCTTTTACGATTCTTCAGGACATTTATGGAACCTGTTCCTTCATCCACTTATAAAAACTTATCATGTAGATTACTCGTTGATTTTATTTAGTTTCCTTTACGTCCTATAAGCGTTAAAATGTATACGTCCAGTGCGTGTTCAATTTTCCAAGCCTTCTTTATTTAATGCTAATTCACTGCTGTTTCAACGATGAATTTGATAGACATTAACAGAGGTAAATAAATAAATGAAAATAGATTGATCTCTATGACTGATCCATAGATTAAAAAGAGATTGATCTGTATGGACCTATATGATTAAAAAAATAGATTGACGTATATGGACCCATAGATTAAAATAAATTGATTTATATGGACCTATATGATAGATAAACAGTAGAAATAAATAACATGAGACAGATTTAAATGGATGAATGCTTACAATACGAAAGTAGGTATTCACAAAGACCAGAGGCAAACATACACGTTAATCATATTGTAATAACGCTTTAATGTAAAAGCGAAAAATCAATAAACGTATTATCACAGTAACATCAAGCAATGTAACAAACTAAATAAGACACAGCAACCGAGGAAAGTATTCATTATCTTCATTGATAATGAAAACATATACGTGCACTCATTTGTTACACGGAAAGGCAACGTGTTGCTACAAATAAATGAACAAAAATGTAAATGGAAAACGAAATGGAAATGTGCAGTTGTTTGCTAAAAGGAAGATTAATAATGGATTATTTTGCAGTCAAATCGAAGAGTAAATAAAAACAGTATTTTCCTGTTTCTATTCTACTTCCCTTTCCTAATGCCACCCAGTCAGCAACGCACCAATCTAACACTCGGAACTTTTTCTTCTAACTTCTTATTCAATGACGAATGATGCCTATAAGGTTGACGATGATAAACATTGCACAGGCACCCACATTGCCGACGTCCACTCTATCCAATGAGCAATCTATCAATAAAGATTTATGTGTACGCGTAAATAATTTTATAATA
The DNA here is from genome assembly GCA_963932145.1 of Acanthosepion lycidas. Taxonomy (NCBI): domain Eukaryota; kingdom Metazoa; phylum Mollusca; class Cephalopoda; order Sepiida; family Sepiidae; genus Acanthosepion; species Acanthosepion lycidas. The sequence goes on from OZ010576.1 coordinate 69,336,528, forward strand.
AATAGGAATGATGATAGATAGTTCAACAGATAGATGAGGCTTGTATAACAAATGTATATGTATTCTGTGTAGATATTTATTGGATTATGCATACTTATTGGTTACTTTTGGAATGAGGAAAATAGATGATGGTAGAGACGCATACAGACAATATGATGTCAGCGATTCGATGTCGAGATCGCTTGATATATCTTCAGAGATAGCAATGTTAGGCGCGTCTTTTGCAGTAGTTGTTACATTAATATTTTATTGAAATTCTCTGTGTTTTAGTCTGCAACTGAGACAGATAGCTGTTTATATTCTCCGCAAGTAAAAATGACGTATAATGTGCAGTGAATGACTTCACTCTATGTGTAGTGTCTTTTATTTTCGAGGTTACCATACTTAGGAAGAGACAACCACATTAATTACACATTGAATCAAATTCTGTGGTAACATTTTCAGGGAAATTGACAGCAAGACCCTTACGAACATCTCTCTTGAGATTTTCATGCTCAACATGATTATATGAAAAGTCTCTCTTACCACTGTGCACTGTTTTCATTCCGGATGCAAGATCTAAAGTTAGGTATTCCTAGTCATTTTGAAAGATTGTTGACCTTCTTCAGTGTGGTTTTGATGCAATCTTTGTACCTCAATTTTTGTTTGGGTGCTGATCTATTCTTTCATCTAATACACCGTATACCGTACAGAAACTACTTAGGAATCCTATAGTCTTTATATCCTAACCATATGGTCACACCATCGTAACCGATACTGAAGTATCAGAGACTCTATACTGGTATAGTGACTGTGTTCGGTAAGTGACCCAGGTTCCACGGGCATACAACATTGAAGACAAAATACAAGTATTTTAAATTTCCACTTCGTCTTAACGAAATTACAGGCTGAGACCATAGTGGTGCATTCATTTTTCTGAAAGCATTGATTCCCTTCTTGACTCAGAAAGGGATTTCGTCAACAAGAGTATTTGTCATATTTGCAGTACTGTATAAATACACAAACTCTTTCACAACCTGTAATTTCTGGTCATACACATAAATTCTTGGTTCAGAGTAGGCTTTATCTGGAGCAGTTTGGTACATGAAGGTTAATACCGTTGAGAAGGAATCTATATGATGTTGTATGTCACTCAGGGAGGGAGCAAAAAGAACACAATCCCGGAAACTGCGTATTAGTGATGAGAGTAGCTTTGTTTTGACAGTAAACTGTCTTATATTCAATATCTAACCCGTTGTTCGATATTTCATGTAGACCCCATGTGGGCATCCTTTAAGGGCCACTAAGAAAACTATAGTAAATTACAATGCGCTTGCTTTGCATCAAAATGGGATCAGAAAACTTACCACATACGTTGCTTTCATGAGCAAACTTATCGGGACATCCAAGCTTCTTCAGAATCTTTTATAACGCATTTTTATACACAGTATCAAAAGCTTTTGTTGTTTCAACGACGACTTTATACTGGTTCATCATGTGCTCAATACATTTCTTCTACAACTGAATTTAATAGATCACACCACTCGTTGCTAATCCTCCAGCGTCCAATTAATGACGTCACGAGCCCTGGAGACGCATTGTCTTCCGGTGTCGTAGTGTTAAGGTATTTGTTGGTGTTTTGCTCCCATATTCCTTGGAAGCTAAAGGATATGCGTCTAGTATCTCTTGTATGTGATATTTAATCACAGTCATTTGTCTATTATTACATACAATTGTAACCAGACGCCTCTAACCACAATCATTGAAAATGGCCTTTGCGAGGTGTACAGAGGGCGTCAAAATGTTCTACCAGGTAATCTCGGTACACACGTGATACCGTAGGATGAGGGATGTCAAATGTTCACATAATTTCAGAAATGAGATGTTCCATTCGTCTGGCATCAATATTCGATAATTCACATCGTCTAGTCAGGAGCAGTTTTCCCGGCTTCACACTGGTTCAGCAGATGTAAAATTACAACTGATATAGGTTTTGATATTTCCATGACGTCAGGGTACGCAGTGCCACCTTTCTATGACATTTAGAATGTCAGTGTAGACTAAAGAATATTTTACAAATGTTTATTTATGCCCTAAATATACGATATATTTCCAAATTCATTCAAGTTATTATATTTGTTTTTTCGTTTGAACTTACCAACTATTTTCCTTTCCGACTTTGACAATCAGGTCTCCGAGGATAATAGTAATTTCTTGTAATTTGTATTGAGTCTTGGCGTTATATAGTGTGCTATAAAAGTTACTTATAGTCTACTGCTCGATTAAGAGTAAAACAGTTACAAAGGTGAAACAAAGGTAATTTGATTTCTATGTCTAAGCTGTTTCTATCGACAAGCACTCCAGTTCTATCCCTATACTGAGCTCTCTTCTCCCATAAATGTATCAAATGTATATATATATATATATATATATATATATATATATATATATATGGAGTGTGGGCAAAGAAATCAACACTGCACGATGATGTGGTTAGAAGTAGTGTAGTACAATCACATCACGACTTCAAAAAATAAACCATGACCTAAATCAAATAAACTGTATTTCAAATACAAAACATTATAAGAGAAAAATATATAAAAAATAAATATATAAAAATATAAAGAATTAAATTAAACTAAAGGTGAAGAATATAATTAATATAAAACATTAGCCTTGAACAAAGCACTAGAAAGCCCGGTTTCGTCGCTCCTCAACACACTTATGCCATCAGCGTTCAGTAATTAGAGTCCAAATATAATAGAGTAGCCCATGATCTGATAAGCGGTCATTAGGCCATTTTAAGGCATGAATATTAACATCATCCTATAGTGTTGATTTCTGTGACCACACTCGACCTATCTATCTATCTAGAAAGGAGTACTACCCATTTCAATCTGATTCTATTCACAGCCTTTTAAGCAACAGTTATGTCTCTTTCTTAAATCACGTTTGAACTCCTAGTCATGAAACATGAACGGCTACACGTGTGAAAAAAAGTGACTTACAGTCATAATTTTAACCAAGCAATGAGCGTGGTGTATATGACCTGTGAATCCAATTTTAATATTTAGCGCTTACAAAGGGAACATACTTATCCATGTTTAATTACTATATCAGAAATCCAAACTGGAGAGTTAAGTCTTGAAATCGATTCAATATTTTATCCATTATGTCTGAGAAAGATCGTTGCAAACATCAATCCCATAAGTAATTTACAAGTTCGACACAAAAGGATATTCTGCTAACATTTGATACTTATAAAAGTATATAAAATACATTTGATACTTATAAAAGTATATAAAATATTGTACATCGTTCTCTCAAAATTGTCCAAATATATCTGGTAGGAAGTAAATATGTAAATACAAATAAGTAAATATAAAAAAGAAGAAAAATTCCGTATATGGAGAGTTACCAAGAGCCTTAAAATGAATAGGAGAAGTGTTCAATCATAATTTAAACATTTTTTTGTTGTTGTTGTTCATTGTTCTTTCTTGATTGTGTTCTCTTTATTATCACCAACCGCTACAATATAAAAAAGGACTAGCGATGTCTGTGATAGTGGCTAGTTTCAATTTTTACCCACTAACACCTACATTTCATGCTTTTCTTCTCATATCCCAAACCCTTTTATTTATCAGGTTATTCTCACCCGCTTCTAGGATAGGAAAAAACTCACAATCTCACGAAACTCTGACATATATGTCGTTATCATGTTCTTTGAAAAAGACTTTATATTTTTACACCCTCCCACCTTTTTTTAAACAGAGAAAGCCCTTTGATTTGCCGGCTGTTTGTGATAGCCTTGAAAAATATATCACAGATTAAGCAGAAAAAAGCCTACAAATTAAATCTTGACACTGCATTCCCAAACAGATGCATGTGCATAGGTGCAATGTCTCATGTAGCGTGTGTATGTTAAGACTTTGCTTCTCGTGCTACTCTGATATAATGAGAGTTTTAATCTCTAACCGAGACCAGGGTACGGAGGAATTCATCAAAAGTTTTCAATCGTGCATTCATTACTCTCTTCGTATATTTTCTAAATTCAGATTAAATACATGAATAGACTTCCAGTTTAGATAAATACCATTGACAGAAAGAAAGCAGGATCCAATTTCTTTTGAGAAATAATTATCATGCATTCTTTCAAAACAGACTAGTATATCAAAATTTGTGATGTCCGAATCTGTATATTAGAAATGCACTTTCCAATGCATGAATAAATGAATCTCTCGTACAAATGAGCAGACATATAGTGTGTGAAAACATTCACTCATAAGTGATGAAAATAATGATAACCAAATGCTATTACGTTGGGAGATTATTATGGAGAAAATGGATAAGCTTAGGTCTGCTTCACTTTTCAAATGATAATCGTTGTGAGGCAGAAGAACGGAATTGGTACAGAATTTGTACAGAAAATATGATAACATAAAGAAATCCAGAAAAAATAACAATAACTTTAAATTAATTCTTTTTTTGTTAAATGACATTAGAAGTGTGCTGTATAAGAGTAAGTGTCATTGCCGACACTGTGGTTTGAAACTAGAATGGGCGATTCCATTATTAAGTAAGTCACGTGATCATAAAGGAAGTGAATAAATAGGAAGTAGCGTGATGACTATACGATCATTGTGCACTCTTCTTTTCCAACTCCTGCTAAAACTATAAAGGAAGACTATAAAACCTGCTCAGTACTTAATATTTGCCACGGCTGTGGTCTGAAGCATTTTAAAAATGATTGTTTCTTCAGAAACATGAAATGCTTTGGGTGTGGGAAATTAGGAGACAAGAGTGCGCGTTGGAGATCCAAAAAATGAAGAAGAAATAAAAAACACGTGAACAGAATTAATACATGCAGTGATAATAAGAAAACCAAAGGCAAATTAATTACAATTCGCAAAAAAGTGAATATGTTTTCGTGAAAATAAATGGTGTGAAAATTAAGTTGCAATTAGATACAGTATCGGATATTACTATTATTAACGAGCAGACTTGGAAGAAAATGGGTAAACCCAGGTTATTAACTTCTGAGAAAATCCCTTATGGAGTTTCAAGGAAAAGATTAAACTTTGTATGCAAATTCAGCTGTAAGGTTTCGTTCGTCCAGAATACCAGAAAAACGGTAGTATTTGTGTTGAAAAACACACCTAATCTGTTTGGTATAGATTGGATGGCATTGTTTGATCTGTGGGACGTACCTATTAACTCGTTTCATAATAATGTAAATGTTGTTGCTAGTTCTAATACAGCAAATGAAAAAGCGAACTGAAAAAAAATTTTTCAGAAGTTTTTCTTAAGGTCTCGGGACATGCACGAAGGTAAAAGCCAAGTTTCAGTTGACAGATGTATATTCAATCAACAATGAATTGGAAAGGCTGGAGACATTGGAAGTAAATATCGGGAATAGACTATTCCGAATGGGCAGCACCGACGTTTACAAGAGGAATAACTGAATATGAGTGTGTGCTGATTTTTCGACGGGACTAAACGAAAGTTTGAAACAGCATAATTACCCGTTAACTAGTCCGGAATAATTTTTTGCAAAATTGAATGGAGGTAAATTTTTCTCAAAGTTGGGCTTCTCAGACTCATACTTACAAATACTTGTCGACGAAGACTGTTCAATAATGGATACCATGCTGGCTGGGTTGGATTGTGCTCAGGCATATTGGTAAAAAGCAAAACCTGAAATGAACATGCTAAAGATTTAAAGAAAGTCTTTGAAAAAATCAAGGATTATGGCTTCAAAATAAATGAAGAAACTCAAATATCTAGGACAGATTATTCATGAAACCGGTAGACGACTGGATCATGCAAGTGCAAGCGCGAAATGATATGCCTGCGCCAACTAATATTACGAAACTACGAGCATTCTTAGGTTTTACAAAACTATTATCATACATACATACCTAATATGCACGAATAGAGGGCACCATTAAATAATCTACTGAAGAATGTCAATGGACAGAAAAATGAAAAATGTGCGTTCGAGTAGACTCATTTCGACCCTAACCTGAATATTGTCGTTGCATCTGATGCAAGCGATACAGGGACTAGAGTAGTGGTATTACATAAGTATGACCAATAGCGCATACTTCAAGGTCAAATAGAGAAAGAAGCATTGGCTATTATATTTGCAGTGAAGAAATTCCACAAGCTGGACGTAAAATTATTCTTCAAACAGACTATCGACCGTTGTTATCAATATATGGATCTAAAAACGGTATTTCTATACATACGGCGAATAGGCTGCAGCGCTAGAGTGATCCCATTAAATTATAATTACAAGATGGAATTTTACCGTCTAAGAAGCTAAGTCATGCGGACGGTTTGTCTCGATTAGTATCAAGATGTTGTGAACGACTGGAAGACACGGTAATTGCGGCGATGAGGGCCGAAAGCGAAATAAGCAACGTACTTTATAATACCGTGAGAGAAAGCGGACAATTAGATTGGAAGAAATAAAAATTAAGAAATAATAAATAAAGGCAAAGTATGGCCACTTCATAATGAAAATGAAGAATAAATTAAAATCTACAGTAAGAAATACGATTGGAAATACTATTGCATTTTCATTGTGTGAGGTTGTACTGATGTACGCTGAGGGAGTAGTTATACCAGCGTCGTTACAAAGACGAATGTTGAATGAGTTTCATAAAGGTCATTCGGAGATTTCTAGGATTAAATCTTTAATGAGATGCTATACTGTCCTACTGTCCGAATATGGATAAGCATATAGAAAAAGTGGCAAAATTTTACAGAAGTTGTGCTCTGACAGCAAAGTCACCGCCTATAAAAGTTTAGCCTTGGCCGACAACTGGACAAGAATTCATATTGACTTTGCTAGACCAATAAATGGAGCGTTCTATCTGGTAGTAGTAGGTAGCTTTACAAAATGGCCAGAAGTACTAAAATGAAAGAGACCGACTACCACAGTAACTATAGTGCAACCAAGTGTTTATGACAAAAGGAAAAGAAAGCCAACAGAATTTCTAACCATCGAACCAAAGCTAAAAAAAATATATAGAACCCAGGGGACGTCACTTCAAAGGAGAGGTGCTGTATAAGAGTAAGTGTCGTTGCCGACACTGTGGTTTGAAACTAGATCGTCAGTGAGTAACACGGGTGATTCCATTATTAAGTAGATCACGTGATAATAAAGGAAGTGAATAAATAGTAAGTAGCGTGGTGACAATACGATTACTGTTCACTCTTTTTGTCTATTCACTATTGCTATACATTCACTCTCTCTACTATTATATGGATTACGATTCTCTTCTGATCATTATTCTATTTGGCAATTACTACCTGAACAAGTATTACTATTGCGGATATTATTGGAAGGCGTTACTACCAGTACTGGCGTCTACGATGTCTCGAATATAACGAGCATTTTTGGAAGTGATAACGAGCTTTCGCTTGACATAGCAAAAGTGACAAGCGAAACCATCCAACATCACAAAAAAGCGTTTAGTTTAAATTAATTTTATTCAAAAAGTTACTTTATACTGGGACAACTATCATATCAACATTTACAAATTGTTTAAATTGGTGTATTTTTTATATAAACATCGTAAATGTAAATACAGTAAAAAGTTTAAAAAGTGACTTGAACTTAAACAAAAATGTTTTATACAAGTTATTAAAAAAGTACTGCGAATGATCGAAAGTATAAAAATTGGTTTGCGAAAATTTGTCACTAAATGATTTTTGTAGTCAGCCAGTGTAATTGAGGATGATCGAATCAAGACAATTGTTGAGAATAATTAACGTTATACTACTTAGTGGATAACCAATATACTCAAAATTATATCAATCAAGTGTTAATCATTCACACCAGCTTGGTTATGTTTGTTCACTTAACTGTATTTGTGTCAAACTTTTTACTCTGCTGATTTTTGCTTATTCGATACGGGTAGGATATCATACTAAATAATAAATCATTAACATTCAAAAATCAAAGAATACACTTTTTTCATTGTTTTGTTTTCTTTTTTAGTTACACATCGTCGTAAAAGCGTTTTTACTTTTACGACCCAGGAATAAAAATGCGTGGTATTGATCATATCATCGATTAACTGATGACTTTTATTTCTTATAGCTAGTAGAGATTTCTGCAACTATCTACAGACCGTAGCAATTTTATCACCCGCTTCCTCAAACTTCCCGTTTCCACTTGTAGACGCTAATGTTTGCAGGGTAGTTGTTATTTTGAAGAGTAAGCTTGATGTTGGTCATTTCCTATCGGTCTGTGTCTGGATTGCCATGATTTTTGAACGCTGTTCTAGGCATCGGTCGATCCCTTCCTTCACACTGTATGGATGGCGAGAATTGAAGTTTAGGTTATTTTTCAACAAAAAATACAGCATTGTTTCGTCGCGAAATTTTGCTATTACCAATAATATCCTTGACAAATTTTTATTACATTTGTACGAGCTTTATTCCCACTTTCGGAGTAACTATCTACAAATATTCATTGGCTGCCTTCCTTAAAATGATAGTTGTGCATCTTCTTTCTTGCAGACCATTGATTCGATTCCCCTATACTATTTTACGGAAATATTTGCGAAGTTAACAAATGTATAAAAAAAGTTGGTTGTCGTGGTTTTTTCAATAACGTTAGTTGCTTATCAAATTGTAATGTTGATATGAATGTTTCCACTTGAAGTTCTAGCCTGTGAGTTCAGTTTAGATAGGAATTTTTTGTTGATGTTGGAATATTCATATTTCGAAGCACTCTTTCGTGATACAATTTCTTGGTGAGCGGAGTACTCAAGCCATTCGTAGTGAACGTGTTCCTCATCGGGTGTGTCATGAATGTGAAGGAAATTTGTCTAACAAAAATTTTAATTTAACGATATTCCCATAAAACTACGATATCCTCTTTGCTAAAATGATCCTATGTCAATCTATTGGAAAGGCGGTAGCGATTGCAAGATAATAAATGCGATATCAATTGCAAGATAATATTACTGAAATTTGTGGAAGTTTTGTTTTCATCGTTGAATGGCACTCGATTTTAGTTGAACTAACGTAATGAGAAAGAATAATCAAAATGATACAAAAGTAAGTGGGTGATGCTGAAGTCCTTATTTTTCGTAGTTTATTTGCTTCGTATTCACTGTAGCATGCTAACTTTAAGACAAAGTTATTTTCATAGTGTACTTAGTTAATTTCAGGCAATAATTTGCCTAAATTGTTTTGTTTCGATTTTTTATTATGAAACGGATGCTTTAGCATTTGGACATTGAAGCACACAAATGACTAGTAGAAAAGGAGATTGTTTTCATATATGCGTATTGACGAAACGACAAAGCGTTTTTCTTTAAAAAGTATATGTGAGGGTGCTACAAGTTTCTCAGCTTGACCCAAATGCCAAAGTCAGTATTCTTATCTTTGGTTACTAAAATACTGATTTTGTGAAGTGTTTCAGACTGATATTATTTTAGTTCTCTTTCGATATCATGTGATTTTCCTAGTTCTTGAATTATGCTATTAAATCTCTACATTAAAAATATTATTGAAAAGATTATGTGATGAAAACCCTATTAAAATGTTCCATGGTGTTTCTAAATTAACACTATTACTATATTTGACCGTCAATTTATAATGACCTTGATTTGAGACGAAAGAGACTGCTAAAGTAAACGTTTGCGTCTCTTCATCTTCAAACATCATAGCATATCATTGATAAAATATTTTGCTAAAATATCCGCTATGGAACAAAGTAGAAGAATGCATACATACCCCGAATCAAAATTCGAACTAGGTCTGCTGACTGATAAGCATCACGCTAAAGTAGCAAAACGTCAGTATAATTATATTGTATGTTGAAGATCAACACATAAATAAATAACGATGAAAAATCAAGAAAGAATAAAGTAACTTATATGGTCAATATCGAAAAACGGAAAATTGACGAAAATAACCTACGTAAGAAACGGAAATAAAAGCTGTTGATATTCAGCAGCGGAAATAGTCGGAAATTTATGAAAGGGATCAGACAATCATTATAGATATTTGTAAAATGTGCTCCTTTTCTCTTTCTTTCACTTCTCTCTCTCCCCTCTCTCTTTCTCTCTCTCTCTCACACACACACACACACTTTTTCTCTCTCTCTTTCTATGCCTCTCTCTCTCTCTCACACATATTGTTTTGTCTACTTAAAATTCATTTTGGATTTGATTTTTTAAAATATTGCCCATTCTATTTCTTTTGTAAAATAAAATATTTTGTAAGCAAGTGTTCATCTCGGAGAAAAATAGAGACATTTGGTCAATATATTTAGCATTGCTCTGGGAGCCTATGATTCTGCGGAGGCATGTGAAGTTGTTGAAATCTTGTTATTGTGGTGACTAAAATTTATTTTCGACATTAAGGATACCGAACTCTGTAGAGATAACAGTGTAATTCTCCGTAAAACTAGCCCACAAAATATAGACCGATTGAGAAAGGAACTGATAAAACTTTTCAAAGATCACGAACTAAATATTACAACTACCTCCAATGCAAAAATGACCAACTTTCTCAACATTGGACTTGAATAATGGTTATATACAAAAGATCTATATAAACATAGATACGTCAGTAAAGATTCAAACCACCCTCATAGCATACTAGATAATTTACATAAATCAGGAAAAATTTGATAATAATAAAATTAAATATATTTAGAACTATATTAGATCTAAGCAACCATAAAGTAAATTTAGAGTATTTAGAAAAAGACAAAAAAGGTAAAAGAAATAAACAGAAACATCGTAGGAGTAACATTATAAGTTTCAATAGACTTTTTAATAGTAATGTTCAAATGAATATCGGAAGAATTTTCATAAATTTCATTCATAAGCACTTTAATCATTCACCAACGCTAAAAAAGGTTTTTAGCAAAAAATAATGTAATGATCAGCTATAGCTGGTCTTAACATTATTATGTCGATGAATCTATATGCCAACATAACAATATTGTATTAAATAAATATGTTTCCAACAACGACAACTTTATTTTTTTTAAAATGCAATTGCTGAAAAATATATGTCTCTTAAACAGCCAATGTATGACAGTTAATACTGTATACTGAGCTAGCATATTGTTATAGGAACTTACCCATAATAAGAATAATGGACTATTCCATACTTAATAAATATTGCATCTCAGGAGTAAGCAAGAAGTCTGTGGTTCACTTCTGAACCGACAGTTCGGTTGAACTCTCTGCCTTCGGGCGGAGAGGAACCCGAACGAGGCTACGCCGAGGGGCGGAGTCTCGTTCGGGGAGGTAAACCGGCTCTGAACCCGTTTATACGGGTTCAATGGGCATATTTTGGGGCCGAGCCCTCGGACTCGGAGAACCCACAATAAATAACCGACCTTGTGTCACATGCTGCCCCAGTTGTGGGGTGATTGAAAATCGTTAGTCGCTCAAGTCTTGACCAGCTGTTCGGTTGAGGGGCGGAGTCTCGTTCGGGGAGGTAAACCGACCCTGAAACCGTTTATACTGGTTCAATGGGCATTTATGACCGAGCCCACGAGCTGGGAGATCCCACGTTAAACCGGCCTTATGCCACATGATGCACACGAGGCGGGGTGACTAAATATTGACAGTCGTGTCAATAGATCTCAGGGCGGATTCTCTTTCGGGGAGGTAAATCGACACTGAACCCGTTTATACGGGGTCAATGAGCATATTTTTGAGCCCAGCCCACCGGCTCGGCGATCCCACGTTAAAAACCGGCGTTGTGCCACATGATGCCCTTGTGGGGGAGGGGCTGAATATAGTCAGTCGTTCAAGTCGATCTCGGTCGACCGGCTGATCGGTTGAACTCTCTGCCTTCGGGCGGGGAGAAACCGGAATGAGGCTACGCCGAAGGACGGATTCTCTTTCGGGGAGGTAAACCGACCCTGAACCCGTTTATACGGATTCAATGGGCATATTTTTGGCCGAGCCCACGGGCTCGAAGATCCCACGTAAACCGGCCTTGTGCCACATGATGCCCACGTGGGAGGGGTGACTAAATAGTCGTTCAAGTCGATCTCGGTCGACCGGCTGATCGGTTGAACTTTCTGTCTTCGGGCGGGGAGGAACCCGAAAGAGGCTACGCCGAAGCGCGGATTCTCTTACGGGGAGGTAAATCAACCCTGAACTCGTTTATACGGGTTCAATAGGCATATTTTTGGCTGAGCCCACCGGCTCGGAGATCCCACGTTAAATCGTCCTTGTGCCACATGATGCCCACGTGTGGCCGTGACTAAATATAGTTAGTCGTTCAAATCGATCTCGGTCGACCGGCTGATCGGTTGAACGCTCTGCCTTCGGACGGGGAGAAACCCGAAAGAGGCTACGCCGAAGCGCGGATTCTCTTTCGGGGAGGTAAACCGACCCTGAACCCGTGTATACGGGTTCAATGAGCATATTTTTGGCCGAGCCCACCGGCTCGGAGATCCCACGTTAAACCGGCCTTGTGCAACATGATGCCCACGTGGGGTGGTGACTAAATATAGTCAGTAGTTCAAGTCGAGTCAAGAGTCGAGTCAGAGGCAGTCCGAAACAGAGTCGCGTTTAGACAATTACTGCAAGAGATTGGAATAGTGATACTGGTCGAGACTACATTGTTCTCTCTACTAAACCTGATTGTTCATACTAACACTTCCACTACTCTGTATATATCCCTGTTTGTAATATATATGTGTTATTCCATATTGTGTTCGAGTTCTTCTTTATTGGTTCTACCTTAGACTATCACCGCGGTACAAGGAACCGTACCATAACACATATATTCCGATAACGATAACAAATTTTATTTTGGTTCCATTGAAAATCCTTGAAAATTTCGTTTCTACCATCATCGAATGACTTTAGGCAATATCAAATACATAAAGAAGACCTGCCCTCTCAAAACATGTCTGGCAATTAAAGAATGGCAGTAATAGACCCATTGTTACTTTGAGATGTTGTAGCAAAAGCCAAATCTTACAATGGAAAAGCTGTAAATATAATTTGCGCCTTGCTGAAAAATTAGTTCTCTTAAAACACTTTAATAACCCTATCTGCTTAAACAAGAGAAATGAATTGATGGTTACATTCAGCCATAACAACAAATATCTGCTGAAATAAGTTGATCCAGATTAATTTTTAGTATAAATTATTGTTTGTTTTCGTAAAAAAAGAAAGAACCCGTAATCTCCATTTATGCTCAATATAAAAAATTAATATTCATAAGTCTAAAGTATATATATATATATATATATATATATATATATATATATATATATTCATATTCAATATATATAAATGTACTTTTACAGACACTATATATATATATATATATATATATATATATATATATATATATATATATATATATATATATATATAAAGCCCGTTTATTTTCAATGCCAAATATATTTTTAAAAATAAAAATATGTATTTCCCGTACAATATACGACTGCGCTAACATTTTTTTAAAATTAAATTACGTAATTTTAGTCTATACTTAGCACATAAAGATTGCGTTGTGCATGAAACTCCGAGTCGTTTGGGATAATATGTATATTTATTAATATATACTTAATAGCTCTGTTTTTTTGTTTGTTTTGTTTTTTTTACATCGAGCACTGTTTTATTAACACCAACAATATATATATATATATATATATATATATATATATATATATATGAAGTGTTGTTCACAAAAAATGAATATATCATTATTCATATGAATAATGATTTGACACTACAGAATCAATATACTGACTTAAAAAGAATTGTAGACATTTTTTCCTTAAGAATATTTGTGGAAAACACTTCAGAAGAAAAACTCTTTGGTGTAATTTGGGACGAGACATAAAACGATAGCGTAGTAGAAGATGGGAGGAGACTTAATTTCGGAACACAGCTAAAACAATTTATTAGAAAAAAAATAATTACCCAGTAAAAGACAAATGTTCTAAAAATGTAAAAATATTACGTTAGTATTATGTTAGTAAAAAGGTAAAATTATTACGCGCTCCAAATAACCTTAATGAGCTGGTAAACTGTTCTTTTTGTCTGTATAGGCTCGGTTGGTGATATAAACCGCTTCTGAAATCTTCAATTAATGAGCGAATTGAGCTCTATGCAAGATAATGAAACAATCATTTGTATATTGATGTGAACAGTGGGGTGTATCCAAAAGGTGCTGACCAATTGCTGAATCATGCACTGGTTGGGTCGTCCTAGAAGACCGATTAAAGTTACCAGCTCTTGTACTTGCAGGAACGTATTGACCGATACGGTTTTCCAATCTTTGATTGGTCCGTCTTATGCATAACATTTATACCACGGAACTATTTACCATCCTTAACGAAAGAGTGTAACACCGAACAGGTCTCAAAAATAATACGTCACTTTACAGTTTCCAAACCCAATCAATTTGGGCGTACATATTCTCATCAAAACTAAATACCACTCCCTCTGTTTCTGAGTGCATAAATTCCAAAAATAAAGCTTCAGGAATTGTTATGGTAGTTTACCCACGCACGCATGGACTCTTCCAGCTATAAATATAGAGCAGGTACTGCCTTTTGGAAAATGAAGTTTTCAGAAGTCAGCTCTGAAAGTTGGAGGTTAGCCTGCTAACCAAATTATTATTTGGACCTGTTGTATTTTTTTGAACTGAAAATCAAGTATTCTGTAAGTCAAGTTTTTCATTTGTACTGTTTTTGTTGCTGTTAATTTATTGTTTTCTACGGTTGTTCTACGTTGTTATTGAATTTGCTTTGTCGTCGTCGTTTGATTCAAAGCACCATGGCTGAGTCGCCCCCACAGCAAACTACTTCAGCCCCACCAGCACCTTCGGCATAGGCTGCAAAAAATCCAAGAAAAACACCGGAAGAGTACGAGGCTTTTCAAAATAGTACGCCGAATTCACGAAAGGGAATGAATTTATTACCATGCCAGAGGTGTTCGAAGCTATTGCACCTCGAACAATTTCCCTGCTGACGACTGACGCACCAACACGGCGATTTATCGGTGACAGCAGAGATACCATGGGGGAGGCTTTGAAAAGCCTAAAAATAGTACAGAAATTTTTGGCAAAAAGGTCAAACGCTATCTGAGACATCCTGCTAGCGAATGTAGAGTAGGGAGCGTATTTACTACTAAAACGGTACGTCTCCAAACAGAGTACATGGGTACAAGGCGTACCAAGATCACCCTTCATGGGGTTCCGATGAACATCACGGAAGAGCGCTTGGGGCTTTCTTCTCCCAATTCGGTCAAGTAGTAGTAGCCGAGAAAACGGGCATTGCGACTGGGGACTAAGTTTTGCAAGTCACTTTGACCCGCAAGATTTGCCAGACTGTCATCGGTGTGATCTTTGTTTAGAGAGTAATTGGCTTCGCGCGCCTTCTACCATTGTTCCTCAGGTGCGCCTTTTCTGGGAGTATGTCGGCGAGTTGACGACTCGTATTTCTCCCGGTCGGCTTGTGTCAACCGTTCTCGCGTACACGATCAGTGAAAGGTGGATGACTGAAGCGAGAATGGTTCGTGAGAAAATAGCACCTACCCTTGATTTTCTCTTTTAAGCCCCCTTAAGTGCAACGGGGCAGTTTCCTGTGAACCCTTCTCCTGGTTAAGTTAGACACTATTTTGTTTTCCTAGTTAATGTTAAAGTGTTTTTCCCGGCTCTCTCTTTTGTTTATGACCCATGTCGTTATTCCCAATCTTCCCAGTTTGTTTTTGTCCCCTG
Organism: Acanthosepion lycidas; assembly: GCA_963932145.1. NCBI lineage: Eukaryota > Metazoa > Mollusca > Cephalopoda > Sepiida > Sepiidae > Acanthosepion > Acanthosepion lycidas. Next base: position 69,352,242 of record OZ010576.1, read on the forward strand.
TTTTCTTCTAGGCTGGGTCAGACTTTGATTTTTCCCATTCCGTCATTTTTTTCCTCCCCATTTCATTAGTGAGTGTGCTGCTTGATTCTGTCTAGAATACAGCGGCCTCTCTTCTTATTTTGAGGGGTGGACGGGTCCTACTAACATTTGTTTTGATTTTATCTTTGTGTTACATTTTAGTTTGTTTTCGGGGTTATTATTCCCTCCCCATCATTACATAAATCATGGAATTTTTTGTAAAAATAAATAAATAAAATATAAATATGCGGTGAATATGCGGTATTTTGGAGTATGCAGGATCGAGAGGTGATGGATGGACAATTTCTTTTGGTGAATGAGCAAATTGTAATGAATGAATTGTTCGCGAATTTGATTAACTAGGACAAGGACCAAGACCAGCCTCCCTCCTCCTGGCCTTCTGCCACAATTTTGTATGTTACAGAATAAATATCGTCAGCTCTGACAGTCGGACTGCGCATTCTTGCTGTAACACTCTCGTTTGTATATGTTGTATCAACTGTTTCTGTTAATATATTTGTTTAACTCAATTCCTCTTTTTGTGTCTTTATTTCTGGCCCCAACAAAGCCACAACAACTTGGCGACGAGGACCCTTAAGGATCCCAAAAGGACTACGTGGAAATTTTCAATATTGGTTCTACTCAACAGTACTTGGCAATCCAGAAAAGGAAACCGAACGAGAAAAAAGTGTAACTAACTTACACTGAACTTTTTGAGAATTCATGCCTCTCGGAGAAAATAAGAACTCGTGATTCCTTGAGTGAGTAAGAAATTAAAGTTATTTGTTTTTTTGATTTTTTGTTTGTTTTGTTTTGGTTTTTTGGTTTTTTTCTCCACAGTTAAATTCTTATTTTTTTCGGTTTAATTCTAAAAAAAAGACACAGTCAAACATGGACGAGTTCAAATCCGCCATGTTCGATTTTCTAAAATTCTAATTTGAACAGCAAAAAAAAAAGGGAACAAACTGAAAAAGAACGGCTTGAAATTCAAAAAGTCTCGCATTACAAAAACAAACGGAAAGCAGACAACAAAAACTTGAAGAAATTCTACTTCAAACTCAACAAGAGCAAAGAAACTTGCTTGAACTGATAAACAGAGGGCAAATTAGTGAAAACAAAAATGCGTTCTCACAAAACACGATCTGGCGC
>OZ010576.1:69358408-69413408 GCA_963932145.1 Acanthosepion lycidas
TAGTATCTAACACAGTTTTTCGTGGATTTTTATGCAAGCAGATCTGAAGATACCTATAAGAGCAGACTTCCTCACGCATTTCAACCTATCAGTGAACACGACTACCAAGACTCTGGGAGACAAGGAAATCCAACTAAAAATCTATGGAATGACTTCCCGATATCTTTCAACAGATATCAGATCCGAACTACCGGAACACAAAATTTTTCGCGAAATTCTTCGTAAATTCCCAAGGATTACAACCCCATTCAAACATACGGGCACAATACTGCTAAAACCGCATTCAAACGACAGGTCAACCGACCGATTTTACCTCGCGGAGACTCAGCACGGCAAAATACAACATGGCAAAGGACGAATTTCAGCACATGTGGCAGTTAGGAATAATTTGACCTTCCGAGAGTCAGTGGTCATCACCGTTGCACATTCTTCTGTCTGGCGTCCGTGTGGCGATTTCCGAGCGACTAAACGCGTCAACAGTCCGAGATTGCTAACCTATCTCTCATATACACGAACGATCCCATCTAAGAAGAATTAAGAATTTTAAAATAACCATTCAATGAAGAGTGAAAGTCTCAAATAATTTTTCCGTCTTTACATCTACAATTGATATCTTAGAAACAATCCATAAAAATCTCAAACTTTAAATAATATCATATTAACCATATCCTAAAATAAAAAGACACAAATTTCACGCTAACTCTGAACTAAACATAATCTACATTATCTAATCAAAAGTACCTTTTATAATTAGATTATATTTGTCTATATTTCTGAGATGAGATATTATGTACATTATTTACATTATTCGGACTATTGTTCTCATCTTTGTCGCCATATTTATTACAACGTTTCGGCCGTTGTACGCTCCGGCCTTCTTCAAGTGAACTGAACCCTTTAATTCGCTCACTGGGGCAGACTGTTCTAGTTCCATGTGCCATGTTTTTAATAGATGTCAGTTATCAGTTAATTTTCCCTCTGAAAGTTCTCCACTGCCTTAGCCGGGTATTGGACTCACACTATTTGCGTTCTATCACTGGATCTAACCAACGCCTTTAGCCACTGTGCCATGTGTCCTTGAGGACATCTGTATATGAATTTCTCGGTATTATAAATACATTACAGGACAACATTCAAAAGCTTGACGACACTTCACAGATATCTCTCCCGAGTAAGACCCCCCCACCCCATAGAGGAGAATATGACTAAAGACAGTGTGTACGCTATCCCGTGCAGCTGCGGAAAGAAATATAAAGACCGCCACCTCAAGGTAAGGCTTCAAGAACACCAGAAAGCTGTAACACGAAGAGAAGTGGAATAAATCAGGCGTAGCTGAGCACATATGGAGAGAGAAAGGAGATCACCGCACTCTGTGGGATCAAGTTGAGATCATAGACAAGGAACACCACTGGAAAATTCGTAAACATAAGGAATCAGCACATATGCTAGACCACAAAAATCTCCTGAGCCGACCAAGCATAGAAATAAATACAATATGGGAACCAGTAATAAGGAGTGCCAGAGAAAAGCGATAATAACAACAAAGTTGCAATATGAGCTCTGGTAAAAACATGAATGATAACAGCAAAAATTGCAATATGAGCACTGGTAAAAATGGTTGCTGAAACATTAGAGATTCATACACAGAAGTCAAGGACACATGGCACAGTGGATAAAGGCGTTAGTTAGATCCAGTGACAGGACCCAAAGAGTGTGAGTTCAATACCTGGCTTTCAGAGGAGATAATTGATAACTGACATCCATTAAAATATGGCACATGGAACTAGAACAGTTTCCAGTACTTTCATTGATTTCAGCAGTGAATCGTCTGCCCCAGTGAGCGAAATAAAGGGTTCAGATCGACATTCCAACCACCTGAAGAAGGCCGGAGCGTACAACGGCCAAAACGTTGTAATAAATATGGTGACAAAGATGAGGACAATAGTCCGAATGATGTAAATAATGTACATAATACCTCATCTCAGAAATATAGACAACTATAATCTAATTAACGTACTTGCGATTGAGCAATAGTTAATAAACTTCACTCGCAGACTATTTTTCTCCTGTCTCAGACTTAGTTAACTAACTAAAAAAAAATTTGAAAAATTAGATTTGCAATGATTTTGAACAGTAAAAAAAATGTAATCATTACCGAATATTAAAGTATTATTATTTAAATACTTTATCGAGACGATTTATTTACTCATTACTGAAATCAATGAAAGTACTGGAAAATAAATATTCTCATAGTAAGTAATTATTTAATGAATCAATTAGCCAACATGAAATTTTGATCTGTTTAGTACTGCTAATGGAGTAGTAGACCATCTCATTTTATAAAGAGAAACTGATTTGAAATTAATACAATTGATCCAGCGTTTTTCGCATACGTTTTTTTTCTAAGGGACATAACACCGAAAGTAAACTAAAGAAGTTGCTTCCCTTGAAGTACATTATACACCAAACATTAAATGAGTGTTTAGACTAGATTTAGTATTCTTGTGCAGTGAGGTCTGGTAGCCCCCGAGGAGAAGATTGTGACTGGTGCTCCCTACCCCACCACACACACAACACATGCATACACACACACACACACACACACACACACAATCGCAAGAGTAAACATAGTTTATTTTCTTTGGACAAATTGTTCACAAAGGCAATTTAAACATTAAACAAATCTATTGTTCACTCCGACAATTTAAACATTGTGACTACCAGGAAAAGTGACTACCAGGAATAGTCTGGCTGACGACTGAGGAAAGACTCGGTGACAGCTGGAAAGACAGTTGGCAAGCCGGAAAGACGGCTATTCGGAGTCTGCAGGGTTCGCACCCCTAATGAAATGTCTCTTTGTTCTAAAGAGATCCCCGTTTCACGCTACAAGTAGAACAAGGAATACATACCCCCAGGAGATCCCGAGAGGGGGGGAGCATGAGATCCCCGGTAGGACGGATACAACGGTTACGACCACAGCAAACGCCCCAAGGACTTCTGACTCGATATGCCACTGTGGAAAGACGTGCAAGAATCAGCGCGGCCTAAAAATACACCAGGCCAAGATGAAATGTGTAGTAGTGTCTGAGAACTCACAACGCATAGGTGTTACACCAAGTAAGACGGAGGTGGAGCAGGTCCCGGTGACAAACCACAGCGCCCAGCATCACCCAGTGTGGACTCAGACCTTGCCGGACAGAGTAGTCTCTAAAAGGATTAAATGGCCCCCAGCAAATGACAAGAAAGCTTGGCGCGATTTTGATGAAGACGTATGCAGTATAATCCAAGGTACGTCTGCAGGTAACATAGACCGACGACTTCAAGCCATGAGTAAACTTATCGTCAGCTACGGATCAGAGCGTTTCGGCCACATTGATAAAAAGAGAAATAAAATCTACACTCAAAATAGGCGTGAAGGAAGGATAAGAGAAGTAAGGCAGGAATTAAGATCCCTCAAAAAACGATATAAGGCCGCTAGTGAAGAAGAGCGACCAGCCCTCTCAGAACTGAGGAATATTTTAAGACAGAAACTGAAAAACCTGCGAAGGGCAGAAGGACATCGTCGCCGTAGGAAAGAGCGGGCCAGGAAGAGGGCTTCGTTTATCTTCGAACCGTTTGGTTTCGCCAGAAGTCTTCTGGGAGATAAGAGAAGCGGTAGATTAGCATGCCCAAAAGAAAGGGTGGATTCTTTTCTGAAGAGCTCTTATAGGGACCCAAGAAGGGATGAGGAATTAGGATTTAATGATCGCCTCATTAAACCCAACGCCCCAGAAGTGGAGTTCGACACGAAGGTGCCAAGTTTGAGTGAGGTCAAAGAGATAGTAATGGCAGCGAGATCAGCTTCGTCGCCAGGACTGAGTGGCGTGCCTTACTCCGTGTACAAGCGTTGCCCTGGTCTTCTCATGAAATTATGGAAGATTATTAAAGCAATTTGGTAGCGAGGTAAAGTTGCAGAACAATGGCGATATGCAGAAGGTGTTTGGATCCCTAAAGAAGAGAACTCAGAAAATATCGAGCAGTTTCGATGTATCTCGTTACTGAGTACAGAAAGCAAAATATTTTTTAGTGTCATTTCCCGACGGCTATCTGCTTTTCTGCTAAAAAATAGCTTCATAGATACATCGGTACAAAAAGGCGGAATCCCTGGTATGCCTGGCTGCATTGAGCATATAGGAGTTTTGTCGCAATTAATAAGAGATGCAAGGAGGAATAAAGGGGACATGGCTGTTGCGTGGTTGGACTTGGCCAATGCTTATGGGTCCATACCGCATAAACTTGTGGAAGAAGCCTTAGTTAGACACTACGTCCCAAGTAGCATCCGCGAGCTGATCCTAGATTACTACAATCAATTCCATCTAAGAGTTTCATCCGGTTTGGTTTCTTCAGACTGGCATAGAGAGAGGAATTATTACAGGCTGTACATTGTCAGCCACGCTTTTTGCTCTCGCGATGAACATGCTCGTGAAGTCCGCTGAGGTGGAATGCCGTGGCCCCGTTTCAAATACCGGAGTTAGGCAACCTCCCATCCGGGCTTACATGGATGATCTTACAGTCACCACACATTCTGTTACAGGCTGTAGATGGCTATTACGTGGGTTAGAGAAACTGATTGAGTGGGCAAGAATGAATTTCAAGCCTAACAAATGTAGAACAGTGGTAATAAGAAAGGGCCGAGTGGTAAAACACTATTTCACAATAGAAGGGAGAGCCATCCCGACGTTGGCCGATAAGCCTGTTAAAAGCCTAGGTAAATCCTTTTGTAACGCTCTGAAGGACACACTAGCCATCGAAGCTATACGTACTGAGTTTGACTTGTGGCTGGCGAAAATAGACAAATCGGGATTGCCAGGGCGTTTCAAAGCCTGGCTATACCATCACTGTGTGCTCCCACGAGCATTATGGCCACTCCAGACATATAGCGTTCCCATCTCGACGGTGGAGACTTTAGAGAGAAGAGCTAGCAGTTTCCTCCGTAGATGGTTAGGATTACCTCGGTGCTTAAGCAGCGTAGCCTTATATGGATCATCCAATGCCATCCAGTTGCCATTCAGAGGACTAGTTGGGGAGTTCATGGTGTCACGGACAAGAGAAAGCTACCATTATAGAAACTCCAGAGATCCCAAAGTATCAGGCGCAGTAATTGAGATCAAGACTGGCAGAAAATGGAGTGCGACTAAGGAACTAGCTATTGCAGAAGGGAATCTGAGGGTAAAAGCAATAATTGGTTCAGCCGCACAGGGCAGAGCAGGCCTGGGGTTGATTCCCTCCTACAAATTCGGAAAAAGCACCGTGAAAGAGCGTCAACTCCTGATACAGGATGAAGTAAGGGCAGGGATGGAGGAAAAGCGGATGACAAAAATGGCAGGTTATAGCCAGCAGGGCGCGTGGACCAGGTGGGATGGTGTAGATCGGCGGAAAGTGTCGTGGTCAGATCTTTGGAGTACCGACTTCAGCCGATCTAGATTCCTGGTTCAGATGGTGTACGACGTATTACCAAGCGCGACCAATCTACACCTATGGGGAAAAATAGATTCACCTAAGTGCCCCTTGTGTTCGGGGAGGGGATCACTGCAACATATACTAAGCGGGTGCAGAACAGCTCTGACAGACGGGCGCTATCGGTGGCGTCATGACAAGGTTTTAGAGGCGATAGCACTCATTATTACTGAAGCGTTACAGAGTAATAAACCCATCCCAGAAAGAAGGGCTATCCGTTTCGTTAAAGAAGGTGCAAAGCCGAGTAAGAAGGTTGCAGGATCCCATTCACTGTTATCGTCCGCGTCGGATTGGCAAATGCGAGTCGATCTCGGGAAACAATTAAAATTCCCAACACATATATCGTCCTCCAAACTCCGTCCAGACATAATCATTTATTCGGACGCCACAAAACAGATTATTCTGCTGGAGTTGACGGTCCCATGGGAAGAGCATATGCAAGAGGCATTTGAGAGGAAATATAGTAAATATGAAGGACTCTTAAATGACTGCAGAAATAAAGGATGGCACACTCATTGTTTCCCTGTCGAGATCGGCTGTAGGGGGTTCGCCGGACAGTCAATGATACGAGCCCTTACTAGCCTGGGGATAAATGGACAAAAAAGAAGGCGGGCGATCCAAATGATCCTGGAGTCCGTCGAAAAGGCCACCAGGTGGTTATGGATAAATAGAGCCATTGAGTGGCCCAAAACTACAAATAAGAACGTTACCAATACAGATGTACATACGGCATAAATGCCATCACTGGTTACGTTTAAGACTGATTAGTGTGTGTGTGTATATATATGTATATATTTGTGTGTGTGTGTGTGTATGTGTATATGTATATATATATGTATATATGTGTATATGTATATATATATGTATATATGTGTATATGTATATATATATGTATATATGTGTATATGTATATATATATGTATATATGTGTGTATATATATATATATATATATATATATATATATATATATGTATATATATATGTATATCTGTGGGTGAAATTTGTGTATATAGATGATGAGAAAGTTGCGACTCAATCTTTCCATTTGCTTCAAGTTAGGGTTAGGGTTGCTATGACTGTTTACTGGTCTTCCGAACAGATTATTTGATTGCAAAACATTTTCTTACAAGTATTCCTTCCTGTTTTTTTTGTTTTTTTTACGAGAAACTTATTTTAGCTAAATTTACACGCTATTTTTCTTTTAACTATTTTTTTTCGACATGTAAATATCTCAATTATTTATTTTGAGGAAGTCTAGTTATCTCTTTTAGTTTTTAAACGAATTCTTTCCGGTAAGGATATTTTTTTTATAACTTATTTAAAATTTACACGTATTTTTTTTGTGTTTTTTTTTTTTTTTTTACCAATAGTTTACATGTAAATAGCTTGATTAATTTATTTTAAGCGTTTTTTTTAAACGTTTTTCGTGTAGTTTTTAAAGTTGTAAATAGTCTGTCATTTTAATCACTCTATTGTAAACGTCTTATGAAGTGTAGTTTGGGAAAGAAAATGGGTATACAAAAGTAAAAGAAAAGAAAGACCAAACAAATAAGTTAGTTAAAAGGGGAGGTAGAGGAAGAACAAGTCGCAGGACGAGCCAATTGAATATAATATATCGTTTTTTTTTTTGTTTTTTGTTTTTTTGTGTGTATATATGTGTTTGTGTGTGGGTGTGTATATACATGTATATTTATGTTATATTCTTGTTTTGTTTTTTTCTTCCAAAAAAAAAGAAAAAAAGGGGAGAAGGAAAAAAAAAAAAAAAAAAAAAAAAGAACACCCATTCTTGGCCGCATGTACGAAGATCAACACAATTATGCATACCTAATTTATAACATCGAATAGCCCAAGTGAAGACTTGATTGGTCGTTGTCTACTGGGGCAACTTATATATTTCACGTCCTAAAGCTCGTGGCAAATTTTTGTTCTAGGTGCGGGCCGAATACTGATCATATTCGGTCGGGTCGCTCATCGAAGAAGTCTGTTGTTTATTTAGACCCGAAACTTCTAGTGACATGGGAGCAACAACACTGACGACGCATCTAGATTTGGCATTTAAAGGTGTATTTTAATAAAAAAAAAAAAAAAAAAAAAAAGAGGAAATGTTTAAATTGTCGGAGTTAGCTCCTTCTTGGCTCCTTAAACCGGAAGAGAACAGGTCATTTCGGTTGTGCTCCCTACACGCTGTTAATTACAAGGTAGAGACTAGCAAGTTACCTTATCAGTTTAGTTATATTACGAACCTATTCGTAATATACTTCTAGGCATTTTTAGGCCTTGGTTTCTTTTAGCTAAGCTCTCCTAATTTTATAGATAGACTTTACTGTGTTAGCTTACCCATTCTCTTGCTAGTCTCCCTTACCACAAGACAATGACTTCTCGCTAAATGTCGATCACCGGGCTGTGTATTAAGTTACGCTCCCATTTTTTTTTTTTTTTCTGCCAACTTGACGATATTTGAAAACTTTCTTTCTCTCTCGACTTCGCCTCTTGCTTCTGGCTCCTTGCCAATGTTCGACTCTCGACATTCCGTCCCTACTGGCTGCCTGCACGTCGTCCATAACCTTTCCCATACACTACGTTTGTAATTATTACGGGGGGTTACTAATATCGGACTCGACCGGCCTGCACTAGACCTTTGACATGCCGAACATCGCAACGCCAGCTCCTCTTTCCTTCCCAACACGTCAAGTTGGCATCCCGGCAACGACCAACATCAACCTCAAACTACAATGACCAGCAGCGATCATCTGCAACGACCAACTTCAACAGCAGCGACCACCTGCAACGACCAACAGCGATCATCTGCAACGACCAACATCAACCTCAAACTACAATGACCAGCAGCGATTATCTGCAACGACCAACTTCAACGGCAACGACCAACATCAACCTCAAACTACAATGACCAGCAGTGATTATCTGCAACGACCAACAGCGATCACCGGTAACAACCAACCTCGACCATCAATGCCTGCACCGGAACATCTGCATCTCTACCGTTCCGACCACCTTTATTTCTTTATTACTTTTCTAGAATAAATTAGCTTATATCTTATATATCCTCGTTCTGTCGTCTATGTTGTTTCACCTTGTCAGATTTAACGTCTTCGAAAATGTTAGCGGGCCTTTTGAGACCTCATCACCCTTTTGTGATACGGGGGCGCTACAAAATAAAAAACATTCGCACAAATTCGACAAATCTTATTTATTTATAGATAAGGTTGTTTTAACGCTAAAACTACAGAAAGTTGAACATGCCGATTTAAAAAAATCGAATCAGTTGATAAAAATGAATAAAAAAACAATTTCAACTCAGTAGTAGTTAGATAAAATTTTTAGCGTAAATATTTCTTGTCTAATAATTGTTTTTCAAAATCTTTTGAAAATGTTTTTTGTGAATTATGACAACAAAAAGAGAAACTATATTATTGTGCCCTGAAAAAAATAAACCGAAAGATTAATTTTTAAGATATTTCATTTCAATTTTTAATTAAAATTAAGTTTGTTTTGAAATTCTTGAATTTTTCTCTCTGTCACCTGTGTCATTGTTGGTTATTAATAATTAACTAAAAAATCAATTTTAATATACGTTTACATACTATTAATAAAAACTTAGTAAAATAGAAGATTTGGATCTTGTATAAATAGAATGCGCAGAAAATTAATGACCAAAAAACAAATATTTTCTATTAAAATTTTCATACTTACAATGTATAAACAAATAAATAAAGTTTACTTATTTTAGTAAATGGGTATTGCCATACAGACATTCTGAGATCTTGTTTACTGTTTTCCTTTGTGTGAGTGCACCTAACTTTGTGGGAGTCTGAACAACAATGATTTAAAACAAGTCCCCATGGTTTTTGCATGAAATAGCCACCACACTAACATCCAAAATTTACATGATGGTTGCATAATATAATTATCATGCTATCAAATAAATTTCAAGTATTTATTCTAATTATAAAGATTTGTCCGTTTATTGCTATATTGGTGGTACTGTCAGTAAAATATATTTAATAGTAGTTTACATTTTTATTGTACAAAGAAAAACAAGATATAGATAATAATAATAATAATAATAATAATAATATTTAGCTCAACTTCAATTAGATATTTTATGCTGTATCGGATTTACAATTTGGTTAAGAAGATCGTAAATATAAATTCAATAAAAGAGGTCTATTATTCGCCCATTTCGGTCGGTATTCGCCCAAAAGTTAAAATCGATTCTTGGTGTGAAATGGTATTTTAGTACTGTGCTGTTTCTTATTTTATTTTCCACACACACATACACACAATAAAAATTAATTCACACCACGTGTATCCAACAAAATACAATTGCGCGGGAACTCTCTCCTTACCATACCCTGTGGGGTCAAAAACAAGGATGGCGCACCCAAAAGTGCGTACGTAGTGGAAAGCACACCACGTGGTCAAAAATATGATTTATTGACCAATCAGGGCTCGACATAAGAAACCCATTTCTTAATCTCCCCGGAGCCTCATCATTCAGATATAAGGAAGATAGAAACTCTCATCAGACCAGATGAAGTACAGCGACAAGCTGACATCACAGCTTTACGGACAATTCCATTGTGTACAAAAAAATAATTCTTATATATTTTTTTTTTTACGAAAATAAACAAGTTTATTTTATTTGTGGTGTATTTTCTTTTTATTATTGTTTGAGGGATTTCTTTACACCCTCAACAAATTGGTGACCCCGACGTGAGACACTACATTTAAAAAAACAAACAAAACGAAGAGGAAGGACACAATGGAATCACAATCTTCGGAAACCCCTCTCGCCACACTATCGTTGAATATCCCGGCTTTCAACACGACTAACACTAAGTCCTGGTTCGTTCAAATCCAGGCATTATTTGATGCGAAGCGAATCACCTCCCAGAGAACCCGGTATTGTTACTTAGTGAAAAAACTGCCAGCGGACATCGTCGAGGAAGTAATGGATTTACTGGAAAATGTCCCGGATGACAACCCGTACGATAGGCTCAAGGAAGCAATTTTAAAACGTACCGGTGTCTCGAACGAAGCCATGCTACGCAACCTTTTCACTCAGGTTGAATTAGGAGACCGCACCCCATCGCAGTTATTGAGGCACATGCGAACCTTACTGGGTGACAACAAAATGTCCGAGAACATTATGCGGAGCTTATGGCTGGACAAGTTACCCACTACAACAACACAAAAAACCCATTTCTTAATCTCCCCGGAGCCTCATCATTCAGATATAAGGAAGATAGAAACTCTCATCAGACCAGAGGGAGTACAGCGACAAGCTGACATCACAGCTTTACGGACAATTCCATTGTGTACAAAAAAATATTGGGGGGTAGTTTAAAAAGAATGTTCAAAGTTTATTCTTTGTGTCAAAAAGTTTATTTTTTGGGAGTAGTAACATTTTAAAACAATAAAAATATTTTTGGTGCAAAAAACAAAAAAAAAAAAATAAAATAAAACACACAAAGCAAAAAGCAATGGCCACCAGCGACTCATACATTGAAATTTGAATTAAAGTTAGATTCTCATCATTTTAAAAAGTAAATTAGAATTTTATCCAAAATTTTGGCAAATACCGAGGGAAATGGGCGAGAAAATCCAACAGTCCCTACAATTGAAAGAAAGATCTATTTACTTCTACAAAGAAAACAATTTAAAATTTCACATTACATGTAAATATAATTTTAAATATGAAACTCAAACTTAGAAGACATTTGTGTGCATTTTCCTAGTTGGAAAACATGAAGTTTTCAATAGCACTCCATATAGTATTTTCACAGAACGCCTTTTCGCTGTCCTCATTTTGGCTTTTGATGGATATATCATATGTGCCTTTGCTCATTCTGTGTTTAAAGGAACATTTCTTCCAGTTTCTGTTGTCTAACCTGAATTTCTAGGTGCAATTCCTCAAATTTCTTCTGGTATTCTGCTTGTTCTCGTTGGAATTTCTCTTGTCTTTCTTGATATTTCTGTTCCAACAGTAGTTGTTCCTGTTGGTGTTTCATCAACTCTAGCATCGCACTTTTAAATTCATCCATTTTATTGCGGTGGTACGTAAAATTAAGAAATGAGAGGGAGGAATTTTTTTCTCTTTACCCTCTTAACCAACAGTAAGTCTGTTTGACTTGTACAAATCTTTTACTGAAAAATTTTGAAAGCGGGAGAGGGGATTTTTTTTTTTTTTTTTTTTTTTTTTTACTTTACCCTATTAGCAAAAACAATAAATCTGTTTGACTTGTACAGTTCTTTTACTGACTTGTTAGAATGGAAAAAATAACAAGGTTCACCAACCTTCTTCCCAACCACTGAATTGAACTTGTAGAAATCCTATTGTTTTGAAGAGTTTCTTTTTTTCATTGTCAGTGTTGTAATTAACACTGGATACTCTTTTGTCGTAGAGTTTGATTAGGATTCCTTTCTTCGCCACTGTTGTAAACACTGGCAAATTTTTTTTTATCATTTAACGTGAAGTCCGTTTCTTCTAATCCTTCGTCGCCAAGATGTTGTGACCAAGTAAATTGTTAAGAAATAACAAAACAAGTGTTACAGATATATCACATACTAAACAGTAAGTACAACAGAAGAGAATTACCCGAGTAGTGAGTGTGGGTCGGTTGACCCAGCGTTCAATCTATTCGACTGTTAATATTTAACAGCCCCCCACGAGGGTCTATGTGGCACAAGGCCGGTCTATTGTGGGTACTCCGAGCCCGTAGGTTCAGCCAAAAATATTCCCTTTGAACCCGCCTAAACGGGTTCAGGGCCTGTCTACCACCCCGGACGAAATTTTGCCCTGCGGCAAAGCTTCGTCCGAGTTCCTCTCTGCCGAGACAGAGAGTTCGACAGAAATAAACAGTCTAAGTCGACTGTTATATTTAACAGTCCCCCTACAAGGAATGTATGTGGCACAAGGCCGTGTTTAACGTGGGTTTCTCCGAGCCCGTAGGCTCGGCCAAAAATATTCCCTTTGAACCCGCCAAGACAGATTCAAGGAGAACTGTCTACCCCCTCGGACGAAATTTACCCTGCCGCGGAGAGTTCGACTGTTCCCCCAAGGTCTTCTCTCCTACTTTAAAATTTCTTTAAAATAGAATTAACAAAAAGAAAAGAAATATATGTTTACATTTATGTTGATGTTAAATTTCCTTTGGTTTTTCAGTTTTTAATCTGAAAGAAGTTGATTCGTTGAATGAAAATGTAACTGTTTCTTTCAACAATAACTAAAAATCATTTTTTAAGAAGTCTTTGATTTTATGGCATTCTATCTCACTCTTTATATCTTTTGAACTTTCTTTTCACTATCAATTCAAAGACATTTGGATTTCAGTTTTAAGATGCAATATCGTCTCTTTGGTTTTTATTCGTTGTCGTTTGACGAGGTTTCACCGGAATGTGCTGGTGTTCATTGATAGACATTTATTTTTAGTTTATTATAAAACTAAAAAATAGATGGATAAAAACGAAAATAGTTTCATGAATCTTGCCACCGTTACAACATAAATATAAATAAATGTCCATCAATAGTCAAGAAATAAATAATACATCTCCAACAAATTCCTAAAATAATATCTTAAAATGGGTAATGAAATCGGAAAACATATGTCCATAATGTTCATTGTACTCGTCTTGTTAACTTTTACTCTTTGTTTAAATCTGTTGAGTAGATGGGGGGAAGTAAATAGACAAATTAATAAGCTGCGACTTCTGTTAATAAGCTTCGGTGGCGGGTGAAAAAATCTAAAAATTAACGTCATGGGTGGACGTAATAAGGGTGCATTAGTGCATGTTGATGCCGAATCCGGACTCATTATCAGTAGTAATTGTTCTCTAGCCTATCAAGTTTTTTCGCTATGCCTATGCTCATTGGGAAAACGAAACAAATAATGCTCGACAAGACTAAATCCTGTACTGTACGTTGGTTCTAAAGTTATACTCAGCATTGTGGCTGTATGTCACTTTGTTTCTTTTTGTTAGATATGTTTATATTCAGGTAAATATTATATTCAAGAGAAACTTAGATGACGATAGGAAATAACCGAATAAATATAAAATTACTCATCTTATTTTTTATATTTTCGGAAATGTTTGAAACATTTACTGTTTTTAAAGCTGTTTTGTTGTCTAGTGTTATTTCAAAAGGCTTGTAGGATTTAGCCCAGCTTGTTTGTCCAGGGACCTTAGTTGGCGTTGTATTGTAGAATCGCACCACCACCATTACATACACACAGTATATAGAAATCATGCGACAAGCTTTCATTGGTTAATCTACTCAAAACTAGCTCGCTGATTGATTCTTCAGTTTATATTCAGTATTGTTTCTTTATTACAATTTATTTAGCAACTGCATTACTTAACGAAATTCTCATCTGCGAATCTTTTTGAATTCTTTTTACGAAGCATCTACCTTGGAGGATAGACAAGGAGGATATCAAGAAAAAAATGCTCTCGAGACATCTGCTTGCTACCAGACGTTAGCAGCCTCCCGAATCTATCGATAATTTCCTCAAGGAATTCAACATAATAACAACTGTACCTTTACAGCTGTCTCAACTGAGCAATATCAGACGGAATTGATAAAAAGACGCTTACGGTAATGGACCACATCCAGCAGCGCCTATTGGAGCAAGAAAGTCAAACCATCCAACAGGCACCCGAGATGGCCTAACAAAACGCTGATTCACTACTTCGCTGGGTTCTGTAACTATGACAGATGATAAACCTTCAAAGCACTTCCTCGTCCTCCGAAACCCCAAGAAACCGTGGCCTCCTCTGGATATGATTGCTTTTCTGCGGAGGTAAAATACACCCGCACCTGAAATGTCCCGCTAGAGATGATGTGTCCGTATTCCAGAAAGAAAGGCTACTAAGCCAATGTTTGTAAAAGCAACAAAAGAAAAATGTCTGTACCCTACGCCTTCTCGGCCCAATCCAGTTCATTATTGGATGTCACCATAAAACCAGAGACCAATGGTCTGCCCCTAAATGATCTGGTGGATACGAGAACTTTGTATATTTGAAAATAGCTAAAGCTAACCGGTAGAAAATCTTTCCATGTACCAGTGTAGTAACAACGGCTAGAGCTGCATGGTCAACTCAGGTATTGGGATTTTACTGTGGAACTAAAAGTAGAGTTATCTGCGAAAATGTAAAACTTCTAACAATGGAAACTCTCTGTTATGATATAATATTGGATCATAATTTTCTTCGGCAACAAAACCATGTTGAAATACTATTCAGTGTGTGTATGGTTGGGGGCGTACCACCGTTAAAATGCGGCCTTACTAAAAACATGCCTTACCCAGCTGAATTTTCTAATCTTACACCAGACTATAAACCCATTGCAGTGAAATCAAAGCATTATTCAAAGGAGGATCAATCGTTCATTAGTACAGAAATCAATTGAATGTTAAAAGGAGGAGTTATAGACCCAAGAAACTCTCCTTAGAGAGCCTAGGTCCTAATCACTGCTACAGAAAACCATAAGAAAGGAATGGTCGTAGACTATTCCCAAACCATCAACAAATTTACATTACTAGATGCTTACCCTCACCATCGTATCGTTGATATGATCGACGAAATAACCAAATATGGAGTGTACAGCACTGTTGATCTACGAAGCGCTTATCACCAAGTAGCAATTAAACGTTGCGATAGACCATACACGTTCTTTGAAGCTGGAGACCACTTGTATCAGTTTCGCAGGATCCCATTTGATGTAACTAATGGGGTAGCCTGCTTCCATTGACAACATGACGGTATGCGGTCAGGACTTTACAAAAACAAAAAACTAAAACAATTCACGATAGCCGTCAGACTGCGACATTGCTGCTTCACTAAGACAAGCAGGACGACCTGTAGCATTCTTCTCTAGAACGCTTTCACAATCGGAACGGCGACATTCAGCCACAGAAAAAGAAGTCTACAACATTGTAGAATCTCTAAGAAAAAACATTACCAACTAGGCCACCATTTCAAACTTAGCGGATCAAAAGTCAGTGGCGATTATGTTCAACAAGTGAAAATCGATGGAACTCGCCTGTTTCTCGTTCGACGTTACATACAGCCCTGAGAAACAAAACGCCGCGGTCGACAGGCTTTAAAAAATGTGCAACGCGATAACCTGCAAAGAAGGCCTCATTAAACTACACAAAGATCTATACCACCCCGGCGTAACAAGAATACTACATTTAACTTGAATTAGAAATTTACCTTTCTCCGTGGAAGATGCGAAAGAAACAATAAGGAACACTGAAATAAAACCAAAATTTTATAGACCCGACACGGGAACGGTAAGTATACGCAACCGTATGAGAGGCTTGCTCTGGATTTCAAGGTGCCATACCTGTCTAAAACTAGAAACAAATATCTATTAACAACAATAGATGAATATTCGCGCTTCCATGACCTGATGTAACTGCGAAATTCACTCAGATCGAGAGACCGACTTAACAGGTCAGACAGTTGCTAAGAGGACAAAAAATAGTCACTAGTACGGCTACCCCATATAACCCACAGGGCAACCATCAGTGAGAGAGATATAATGACGTGAATTGAAAAGCTATTCAATTAACAGTGGCCAACCACAAGTACTCCTTTGACTATTGGGAAAGATTAATACCGACTGCCTTACATGCCATGAGATCAAAACTATGCATGGCGACGAACGCCACTCCAGAAGAAAGATTCTTTTCGTTCCCGAGATGCTCCAGCGGAAGCGGAGGAGTGAACTAGAAACCTCTCAAGATCCCAGGATACCAACCCCTGACACTGTTATTTAATATATCTTTTTATTTTATATAACACCGATTTACGTTTTTCAATGGCAAAACTATTACAAATCTTTGTATATATATATATATATATATATATATATATATATAATAAACCAAAATCACAAATAAAAAAGATAGCTAACCCAACATTCGCGGCTGGCTGATTTAGTCGGTCCTTCCATGTTTAATGTTACCGAGGAAGAATAAAATCCTCCTTAGCATGGATGGATAGCGAGTCCCAATATAAAATAAAATATGAAAATAACATATATAAACAATAAAATGGATTAAAATTAACATTGGGCATTTGTGCTTTCCTTTAGAACCGTTATCCTTTCATTTCTATGTTTCTGCCTGTCTGTCTCTGTCTCTCTCTCTCTCTCTCTCTCTCTCTCTCTCTCTCTCTCTCTCTCCACTTCTCTATACATACTTTTCTCTCAATTAATGAGAAGACAAGTCACAAAAAAAGGAGAAAATACTGAACCCGACCGAAAAACGACGAAAATTTGCCGGACCAGAGTCTTTCTAGTTGTAACTAGAAAACTACCAAACAAAGCAAGAGAAGCTCGACGTATAACTCCGCTATATAAAAAAATAAAGAGACGCCGAAAAATAAAATTTGATATAAGCCGAAATCAAGCGCCGCGTCAGTTGTCTGGGAGACTTATCAAAAAGGATATAAGCTGACAGCTCTAAGGCAGAGGAGAAGGGACCATCAGAGAAACCAGCCCTGCGTGTTACGCGAAGAAATTAATCGGTCATCTGCTTAAGACATCTGGAAAGGTTATACTGGACAACTGGATGAGTATATATGCACTGCTAACTGCGATTACTACTGACAGAGGATCACTATTTCAATTTACACTCTTCCAGGAATTTGACAACTTACTCGGAGTTAAACATATCCGAAGTACTTCTTTCCATCCTTGTGCCAACGAGATTTTGGAAATATTCCACAGATAGTTAAAAACTGCATTATCCAGAAATTTTGACTCTTATAACTGGGTGGATAACCTACTTATTAATAGATTCGCAATATTCTGAAATACACAAGCAGACATCGTTTTTGAAACTTTACTGATATTACCTGGTCAATATTTTGAGGCAGACAAATTATCGATCCCATCTACGGACCTTGATGAACAGATTATCTTTTGTCCCTACTATATGTGTGACTAAACAATCTTTTATAATTGTAGATCTGCATAACTGTGAGTGTATTTTTTCTCGGGTACGACATGATTAAGAAACCATTATTTCCAAATTATTCAAATCCCCATAAAGTGTTAGAACGACACGAAAAATATTACACGATTTAAAAAAAAAAAAAGTGAAAAGAAAGACAAAGTATCAATTGATCGGTTAAAATCTGCTTATATTGAAAACAACTCACAAATCAAAGCAAAACAATAGACAACATGCTCTCATCTATAATTTCAATTCCTACAACAGCAACAACAACAAAAAGTGGTCGCACAGTGCATTGGCCACGACATTTAGAAATATACATAAATCAGATTTCACAAGAAAATCTTTTTTTTAATCAGGAGGGAGTACTTGTTGGATCACCTCCATGATGATAATCACAGGCGGCCGAATATTTGAAAGGCTCTTCCTCCTTTCCCTTTGAGTTTTGGAGCAGCAACACGTTTCCTTTTTCTCTGATAGACACAAGGCATGTAAGTACTTCAGAGACTGAACTGTTCATGACTTCGTTTTTTTTTTATCCTACTGTAGTGTAACATATATTGTCAGTATATTTACTAAGTGATGTTTGTTTGAATTTCATGTTTTGTAAGCTTTTTTAGCCGGACTTGCATGTGTGCGTCAATATTGCTTACGAGATAACTGTATCAGGTGTCGAGAGGGGTGGAATGAAAATACTTTCCATATCCGCAACACTATCCACCTAGCCGGTTTCTGGAAGAATATAATTAGTTCACCTTCAAAAACATCTCCAAAATTCATTCCACTCTGGAGACCTAATTAAAAAAAGTAAAATATTAAAAAAGCTTTCATTGCGATCATAGTAAGTTTAGATATTGCAAACCTACTCCAAGATGCACAAGAGGTGAGACTCTGTCAGAAAGCAAATGAAAACAGACCAAAATTAATGTATCAACACTCCTCTAGAAACAACTAAATAGAAATACTATTGTGTGTGTGTTTTTTATTTTTATTTATTTTTACTTTTATACAGGCTATACATTTCTAATCATCATGGTGGTTGGCCTTCGGATCTTGCAATTCATCAGTGGGATCCGGAAGTGCCACCCCAAACCAAGTTTCTATGCACAGTCTGGAGTAGTGGGAACACTGGATGTTGGTGACTATGACTACCAACGTTGCGCGGTAGCACTGTTCGCTTTCAATATTGCATTTTTGACATCGGGCTCATTGAAAGCTTGCAGAGGCTTGGTGAACAAACGTAATCGATTATAAGTACACGCCTCTAGCTCTTTTGGTCTGGTCTTGCGACAGTGAAAATTTTGATTGCGTCTTTGTCCCGTTACTTTGGTCGGTCTTCATGTCTTCTGCCACATAGCAGCAGCTCCCGTACAACAGGTGTCTGGAAATGCGATATCACTGGTAATCAGTCTTCACATGCAATAGGGTTGACAGACCCGAAATGTTCAAGGGTTTGGGCCCGTCACCTGGTTTGTCTACCAGTCGAAGCGGTTTAACGGCGTGTCCGCTGTGGCATGCAAACAACTATTTGGAACCACAAGTGAGAATCAACGTGGACGAACTACTTTCAAAGGAGTACGACTCTTCTTCCCTCGGAATCTCCCCGATATCGCATACATTTGGGCGTTGGAGGAAACTGATCTTCGTTAAATATACCAATTACTACTATTAGAATAGGATGTGTTTAAATGTGAATATAGAAAGTAATCAATGAATATTTTTTAAAATTATATGATAAATAATAGAAAATAATCTATGACGGAGCGCTGGTCCTGATTTGAGGTTATAGAAATTAGAAATAGCAAAACACTGCGAAAGATGTATTAAATAATTAGGAGGAAAATGGCAAAAGGAACGGAAAATTAAAATTTCGTTTATATAAATGAGAGAAGCTGAGAGAATCCGAGAGAGTTGAATCACGAATGAATTTGGTGAAAATGAAACTTTGGAATTTCTCAAAGGTGGTCTGATAAGGATAAATATTGGTTTGAGTTTCCGAGCTGAAATCAGATAGGGACAAATTCTTAATACTACGATGCTAAGTCTTTATAAGTATTTATCATTAAAAAGTGGAGAAATGTTGCTTTGCAGGAGCCATGTGGTCTTGTTGAATAATGGATAATAATATAATCGAGATGAAGGTGGAATTTTTTACATAACATCAGTTTCAAAAATGGGGAAAGGGGTGCACAGGGGAATTGCCTATATAAACCAGTGAAGCATTTGGCTACGGGAGTCACTGGGAAGAACCCAGAACAACGTGCTAAGAAAATCTCCCTGATAGAAAACAGCTGCATATGCGCATCATGTGGACAGAACGGACACACAGACACAAAATAAGGTCATTGTTGCAGACTCTCTGTGGAGCTGGAACGGCGATTACATTCTCAATAGCAGCTAGAATGATGAGAATCGAAGCATTCGGAAACTAACAACTTAGAAATACTCAAATCGACATTTTGCTTCCTAGATGTATAGTCGACGCATGTCTGTATAATATTCCCCGTCAAGAAATTATCGTTAGATTTTCTGATGTGGTCGTTCTTCATTGAAGGGATCTTCAGCCTGATTTCGAAGTTCGGGGACTGGTATAAGGATCTCACAAGAGACAAGTTACCACACTTCTTGGAAGGATACAAATCCCCGTGTGAGACACAACGAACCACTAGGCATCGCTAATTTCAGAGAGCGTGCGAGACGGACCGGAACCGCTGACAAAGAAACGTATCCAAGAGAATGTTTGCTTAGCGTTTGTTTACGTTCGATTCGATGGCCAGAAGCGACCTGCTTACAGTCGATTCAGTGAACAGGTTTCGGGTTGGATCAGCGTAAATGGCCAATTAACTGTTTTTTAAATTATTGTTGATATTAAAACTAAGTGTTAAGCAGCAGAAATCATCACCCGAGCTGTTTCGACTTGAAGGCACGCTGCAAATCAGTTTAATTTTTTTTTTTTTATCTTCAGCAACTTTGTAAATATCTTATCAGTCTTTTTCCAAATTTCCCTGTCCTTTGATAACATACGATATCAAAAAACTGCGGATCTTCCAAGCTCTTAAAAAATTTATAGGACTTGATAGAATTTTATTGATATTTTTTTAATCGAGTGCAAGGCAGTAAATCCACTGAAGCAAATGTTATTGGTATGAAAGTGTTAGAAACAGAAACATTGCTAACGTGCGAAAACAAAGGAAGTACAGTAAATAACGATTGATATTGCATTTAAATTTTTGCAGATTAGTTGGCTGGAAAGCATGGATCCGGAAGTAGTGCGAGAAAAGAAACTGTTAGCATAGAATTTACGGTTTAAATCTAACCAGTTCAACTGTAAATTGGTGAGACCTCGTCGCGAGTCTAGTTTTGAGCTTAAATTCAGAGTCTAGCGAAGAGTTCGTCCGAATAATTGCCATGAAAGTATTTATAGAAAAAGCAAAGGGAGGCAACCTATAAAAATTTCGCTTTCCTACTAACTCCAAGTTCTTGTGTCAGACACAAAAATTGGTAAAAACAGCAACTTTTGAAAATAAGTGAAATTTAAGAAAGAAGACGACCACTACGTAACATTTTAAATGAAATAACACATTTATTTACAATTTATAAATTCGAAAAATGCAAAACAAGTGTTGCCCCAAAATTTCCCTTTGTGCACCTCTTTGGTCAGGATAAAACTTGTAAGATAAGAAACGGATTCACATACAAAAAAATGTCACAATTCGTTTAAGAAACGGATTCATGTACAAAAATTAATCCCTTCAAAAATAAAGGAAACGGGAATAACAAAATGGCACAAAGCAGAAATATTTCAAATAACACCCACCTCTGTTCTTAGCAGTATGCACTAACAGGACGTCTCAGCTCGAAGGAGTTTTGTTATAAAGTTCACATGTATGTTCTTGGTGTGAAATTTTCTAGTGGAGGAATCTGTCTTGTATCTGTCAGGTCTGATTTATGGCCTACGACTGGACCGTCCTTTAAAGTGCGGGGCCATATTCTACCTGTTCTCATCAACGGCATGTCCTTGTCTCCTGTCTGTTCTTCCATCGCTGATAGCAGCCTTTTTTATTCAAAACCAGACTGTCATATAGGCTCCAGCTAAATTTTCACAAAGGCCAATATATATATATATCGTGGCTGTCCTCTCGGTTTCGAGCGTGACCACCTCCCTTATTTCATGTCCTCACCCCTCCCACTCCCCTCAAATTCTATGTATTCGCAGGTGGCTCTTCAGACCAGCCAAACTGCGACAAATTTTGCCACAGAATTGGCATACCCGATCAGTTTTGTTTACAGTGACATTATTTGGGTGCACAGTAGGTTTTGCTCATTTACGCAAATGGCTTTTGAAGCCGGCAAAAGATAGGCACAATTTTCCGCATATGTCACAATTAACGTGGTGAATTTGTGGACCCGGTGCTGGACCCTGTTCGCCTTTACGAATCAGACGTTTGTAGGCAATGTACTGCATACGGCTATTCTCAAAGGACTCAATGCTTTCGTGAATTAGTTTCCGCCACTTACTTCTATCCCATTGGTCTACAGATAGTCCAGATTGTTTCAGATAAGATTTTATTGTGTCCTTAAATCTCTTCTTCGGCTTTGCATTTCTCTTTCCTTCCCACATTTCACCATAGAATGCGCAATGTGACCGACCCATCGGAGACAATTTTTCATTACCATCGACTGAATGCTTGGTAGACCTGCTTTCTCTAATACTTCTGTATCTGAGACATGGGACTGCCATGTGATATGAAGTATCTGTCTCAGACACCGTTGATGGAAGCCCTCAAGAAGTTTTAGTTGATGTTTATAGAGTGTCCATGTTTCGCTTGCATACAGGAGGGCCGTCAAAACACATACTTTGTACACAATGATTTTCGTATGTAACTTGATACCATGCTAGGACCACACACGTTTTTTAAGTGCTGAAAAAGACCAAGAAGCCCTTTCAATGCGGAAAGAGATTTCCCTGTTGAGGCTGCATCCTTTAGAGAGGATACTGCCAAGATATACAAAAGAATGTACTGCGTCTAATTTATTTCCTTCAACGAAGACAGCTGGTTCCATATAGGGTGATCCGGGTGCTGGATCATACATGACAACTGTCTTTTTTTGGTTGATCCTTAAACCGAATAAGTTAGATGCAGATACAAAATGGTTCATAAAGCATTGCAGCTCATCTTCAGAATGTGCAACGATGTCACAGTCATCCGCGTAGAGCAGCTCCCTCCCCAATGACTTTTGTTTGAGAAAGCAGTCTACGGACATTATATACACTGCCAGATGTCCGATATCTGATGTAAATACCGTTTGGGTTTTCATAGGCCACGAGAAAGACTGGCGAAGTAGATATTGAATAACATGGGTGAAGAAATGTCACCCTGTTTAAACCCATTTTTAACAGGTTTATAACTCTAGCCATCATTCCGTCATGAAGAGAACGAATCAGACCCACATATATATATATATATATATATATATATATATATATATATATATATATATATATATATATATATATAGGTATCTTCATGAGATCGCTAAAAAAAAGTACAGCATGACGAAAAAGACGCCAAACTTGACGAAAACAAAACTTTATCGTGTAAATGTTTAAGTTATTATTAAAAGGAAAGATCAAAGTATTTGGGAAGTATTTTTTTACATTTTTTAATCGTTTCTAGCACGTCCAAAATTTTCATTAAAAATCTTGTTTTTTTTTTTTTTGTTTTTTTTTAGTCAGCAAAATTGACAGATCATGGCAACCATTTTTTTCCATTTTATAAAAAGAATAAAAATCTCAGTTTGAAATTCTTTTAAAAATCAGTTATAATTTTTTCAAACTTATTTTATGAAAATCAGAAATTATAATGTTTATTTAAAATATTTTGAAACAAGCTTAACTTAGTTCCTGCGCCGAAAAGACGTAGTTTGAAAATAAAACAAAGCAGGTCATAACATTTCCCGTCACTTGACAGGTGACGAAAGACATTTTCATGACGTTGATAGCCTACGTGAAGATAATTCCGTCTACGGAAGGAGAGAAGTGAAATTATTTAGATTTAAGTGAACAAATTATTTACCTCGTTATTTTTAAGGAAAACTTTTAGAGCTCTTTTTTTTCTTTTTTTTTTTTTGTAATTAGTTTTCACCTTTACGTTTACGATGCTTTATGGAAAATATAAAAAAATTAAAATAAGACTGTTAAGAGTGAGATTAAATTTCATAAGAAATGTAACTAATTAATTTATAGGTACCTTTCTTATTAAATTTTATCAGAAGCGTACATAAAATACAAATTTAAATTTCATAAGATGATACTGATACTTGTTAGTACCCTTCTCAGCTGATATTGAAAAATGAAATTGACATCTCCACACGTGTTTCTCAAATCTCAAAAGGACATTTACGAAACTGAATGCGGCTTTTAACTAATTTTATATTTTAACAACTCTATTATATTTAAAGAAATAACAAATAATTGTATTAAAAATTCAGTATTTAAGTTAAATACTAGATAGAAACTCAATCCACGTGACGTTTATATATATATATATATATATATATATATATATATATATATATATATTGCACGCATACTTCCGGTCTTCCATAGATTTGATTTACAGTCTTATTATTGACACAAATTATATTTTTTATATACTGATGTTCGTTAGTTTGTAAGAAGCTTTGTAAATTATAATCTATATCTACTTAATAACAACATTCGTTAAATTTTACAAACTTTTACCCAATTTTAGAAGAATTAACAACATTTAATGTAAAAATAATAAAATATTTCAGAAATAACAAATAATTGTTTTAAAAATTCATTTTTCATCGAAATATCTTTTTGCTTTCAGACAATAAAAATAAATAAAAATTAAAATAAATAAATAAAAGCAATTAAAAGCTTTTGAAATTAAATATTTTTTGTTTTATTGAGTTTTGTATGTTACAATTAGAGATGATTTTCACGTAGAAGTGGTCCAACTAAAAAAAAAAAAATGATTGGTTTCCTCAAAGCCTTGTACTTTTAACTAATAATAATCACTAATCTTCCCAAAATTGAAATTATAGAGTTTTCATACAATTAGTTATGGAGGGGTGGGGCGTAATATGAAAAAAAAATGAAATAAATATTTTTGCCATGACTTTAAAAAAGGAAAACATATTTATAATAAGTTCCATCATTTGTGAAAAGTTTCTGAAAGTTTCATTAAAATCCGACAATTATTTTTATTTTTGCAAGATTTTCAAAATTAATGTCTGTCATATAGAAAAAAACGTGCTAAAATTGTATATGTTATTTTAGTAGTTCCGGTGATACAAAGAGAAACAAGGTGTTTTAATCAAAATTTAGAATGTTCTAAAAAGAAGAAAATAATTTAAAAAATAATTTAAAAATACTTTGATCTTTCCTCTTAATAATAACATAAATATTTAGACGCTAAAATTTTGTTTTCAAGTTTGACGTCTTTTTCATCATGCTATGCTCTGTTTTTAGCGATCTCATGAAGTTATATATATATATATATATATATATATATATATATATATATATATATATATATATAAACCTCTCCAACCATTCAAAAAAATACATCTGAAACACTTCAAATAATTTTGGCGGCTCACCGTTGGAGCCTAAAAAGCCATAAAAAATGTACAAAATTTAACACACAAACCGTTTGGCCTTCAGCAGTATAAACCTTTCTCAAAAATGTGTATAGAAATAACAACCTAGACGATTATGCATAGATCTTTAACATTTATTTTTACAAATAATCAAAATTAATTTTTCATAAAGCTTACGGAGGTGGGAAAGTGACTGAAGCCGAGTCACAAGATCAAGGCCAATAATATCGGTTGATTCTTCTTATGATTTTATGAAGGAGCCCTAGATATATCAATATCAGCAATATCCTAAGCACAGACATAGATATGTACGATAGATTCTGGAGAGAAAAATTGTCTAGCCTGAAATAGTGAACCAATTTTTTTTAACAGAAATGGATTCAATATAGTCTTTCCACTTCATGTCATATATACCAAGTTGAGAGCTGATGCCATCGGGAAGGTCATTGATGAAAATCAAAAACAAAGTAGAACTAAGGATGAAGCACTCGGGCACACCTGCATTAGTACGAAAGGAACTAGAAGGATAGCCGTTCAGGATTACTTTCTTTTCACGATTCCATAGGAAAGATTGGATCAGTTCAAAAATTTGTCCGGAGACACCATAACTTTTCAGCTTGTGGAGAAAACCTGCATGCTGGCGAAAGCTTTCGAGATGTCCAAAGTTACAGCCTGAGCTTCACCATTCCTATCTAGAATTTGATAGAGTCTTTCCGTAATTATCACCAGTAAATCAACAGTTGACACAAAAACCATATTGCTTTTCTGGAAGAAGGTTCTGAGATTTGAGATGCCTAACCGATTCTGCATTGATTAAGGCCTCTAAGAGTTTCGCAAAAAGAGGTAGAAGTGTAATAGTTGGGAGGGCCGGACTTTACCAGCCCGACGCGTTGCAGCTTCGAAAAACGTCGACCAGCCAAACTAATCTACTCCTATGAAATATTGAACACAGCGTGAGGTAAAGATTGGTAAGCCGGTGATATACCCCAGCGAGGTATTTACAATTATACAATATTGTTTGATATATGTACTCTTTTCTATAGGCCGTTCATCCAAAACATTTTACAGGTGTTTATATTTGATGATTTGCATACATTATCTTATCCATGTATTTGACGTTCTATAAAACTGATCAAGTCCAGGTATGTTTGGCCCAATATGGTCAAAACCATGGAACAATTTCATATAGACCAAAATGAATATGTTTACAAAATCTCCCATTCAGTATTTTAATGACGTCACTTCGTTTCTAGACTGTACGCATATATATGTGTAGACCGCTATACCCAGTGTGCAATAATTTAAATACTTACCTAAACACTTATAAATATCTCTTAACTTCTACTGACCGTTCAACACGTTGAATTGAGACTATTACAACACGATCAGTAGCAGAAACCTTCGTCAGTACATGGGTTACCAGATTTGGAATTCCACTCAGCAGAAAATATTTAAGTAGCAGTAAATGTCTATATCCTAAGCAAAAATGGTTGAAACAGTAAAGGAGAAAGATGCATTAAATAAGTATTCAATAAATTATCTTAGAAAATGCAGAAAATCAAGAGGAACCACAACATAGCAATGAAGATGGCGAGGCTGAAGAAAGCCAGTGTAAAAAAAAAAGTTATACATTTCATTTGTACTGATGGAAAATAACACAGGTGAAAATTTGTGCAATACTCTTCTGCATGAACTTAAAACATGAGGGCTGGATGTTGAAAATAACAATCTTTCTGAATTTCTCTGAAGTTCTTTGATTTTTTTCTTTTTTTTAATGACTTTGTGGGTTAATAAAAGATGAAATGTATGTTTGATTGTCATATTCCCTTTGGGTGAACGAATAATATATTAATAATTTTTTTCGAGAGTAACAATGATTTTTCCAAATACAGGTCCTACTTAGCTGGGAGTTGGATTCCTACTTTTCCTCGGGGCATAAGTAAATGCAAGACATCCGACAATATTAAACAGTGGAGATAAGTAGGCAAAAAATTGAGGTTGTCTTCGAGGCTTTGTTTTCGAATAAGTACAAATATGGTACATTTGACGATCCGTTTAATAAAATTACTCCCTAAGATGGATGACTTCTCGTCACATCAAACCGTCCTCTCTAACCGATATTCTTGCACTGCTGCCGAAATGTTTTAGAAGTCGAAATTTATAGGAAAGTAAAGTTTGCGCGCAAATTTCCCCAGAAGTTATTTTTTAAGCATGATCTATCAGGTTGGTTTTTACAAAATTTGAGTTTTTTTTTACGATTGTCAAATTTAAACTTGGTTTTAATCTTCCTTTTGCGCAGAATGACCAAAAGGAAATTTTTAATACAAATGGTACTTGTTAATTTTGGGGCGCAATTATTTGGTGATCATTTCTTTCCAAAATGCTGGTGATTCACTTCTATCTTTTAAATGTTCTATTTACAAAAAATACTTCAAATAAAATATTTTTCAAAAACATTTTTTATAAATTTTTATATTTTACTGATAAGAATAAAACTTTTTGGTCGAAATTTTTATTTTAGATTTTCGAGCTCAATCACCATATTATACTTACATTTCCAAAGTTAAAAATGAGTAAAATCTTGTTCAACTCATAAGAGCAAGTAAATGGGATTGAGAGATACCCTACAAAAACAATAGAGAAAAGGACTGGCAAAATCAGAATGACAGGAAATACTATTTAAACTACGACTTAGATAAGAGAAAATGGTATAAATAAATATTAATATTTTTCAATCATTTAAACCCGAGAATTTAATTTCAAAAATCATTTTCAGGGAACCAAACCAAACCAAAAAAAAAAAAACAAAAAAAAAAACATAAACGCTAACTTCATCATATTGTAGCCGAACTTCAGCCTCTGAACCAGACATCAAAATTATTAAAATGAATATTCAATTCACACTCAAAAATGGCATTATACTTTACACTTTTAGATTCTTTAGACATATCTTTATTTTATAAAGAAATCACCAAGACCTTTAAAATCGTATTATAAAAATACATGCCAATTTTTCACAAGATATTTTTTTCAAGCAAACAAAAAATTACGGTACAGAATATAAAATTAGGAATCAACACGTTTCCGCAAAAAATAATTTTCGAGTTTTAAATAAAAAATAATTTTCTTGAGTTTTCTTAACATTTCGGACCATATTTATATTTGTTTACAATCGATATTAAGTAATTTTCGTTAATGATATATCATTATAAATCCCCGAAGGTAATACCTTCGGAGATTTAGCTTTTCGAAACACCTAAAATTTACTCGTACGGATAAACCACGAGTTAAGAAGTAAAGTTGGTGTAAACTGACTTGAAAAAAATATACTTCCACAAAACAAAATAAAATAAAAAAGATTCGATATCAAGTTCATTCATTACTGATCAAGTACTGAAATTTCCAATGAAATTGGATAACTTCTTGATTTTTGGTAAAAATTTTAAAAACAGGAGGCATGGTTTTTGCCTGAACTTGAAGTTGTGGAATCTTCCACGTCAGCCAGTTATACCCAATTGGAAAATGCACTCTTCCTCTATGGTACTCACCACCACATTACATAAACACAGTATATATGACAAGCATTCATTGGTTAATCACCTTCAATCAGTTCCGACCAATCAAATCACCCCCACGCGACAAATCAGTTTTCCCGCGTTTTCCATCTGAGCCTGTCACATGGTACAACAAAATTATAAAAACAAAACACCTGTAAACTCTCTCTCGCGTCTCATTCCTTGGATTTACGTCGTTGATTTGAAGACCATCAGCAAATAGTTGTTTTGTCCAGCGCGTGTTTTTTTCACGCTAAGTGTCAGCTTCTATTTTATTTTTCGTTTTTCAGTTTAACCTTTTTTGTTTGTTACCCGTTTCGTTTTATTTCTAATTTTATTTCATTTACTTTTTGGTCAGTCAAGTTTTTATCTTTAAGTTTTAAGCTATAAATTTTTGTTTACTAGTAAGCAAACTTTAAATATTTCCTCCCTTTTTCTTTTTGCCTCGTCCTACTTTTTTAACGTAAAGAGTTACTTTATTTTATTTTTTTTCGTCTCCGCGCTTGAGCGTTTGACTTATTTGTTTTTCCCCAACAAAAAGCCAAATTTAAAAGGAAAAAAAAAATACCATGAGTGACGCTGACGAATCCGGTGGTGATTCGAGAGACTGCATGGCAAACAAAAAAAGACAATTAAAGACGCGGCTAATTACGCCAGTCTTAAAGCCAAATATGAACCGATTTCCTCACCATTCCCGAAGCGTTGAACGCTGTAACTACGCGGACAATCTCTCTGCTGACCTCCGACGTGAAAAGTCGGAAATTAATTGGGGTCAGCAAGGAAACGACGGAGGAGGCATTAGACATTAAACGTTGCCTCACGGATGCTAGCAAGAAGGTCCAATGCTTTGTGGGAATTCTTCTTGCAAATGAAGAAGAGGCCAAAAAATAGGGCGGAAGTATTCTCACGACGAAAAACTTGAGAATGCAGACTGAATATATAGGGATTCGAAAAACTCGAGTGACAGTGCACGGAGTACCAGCGGACATAAGCGAGGACCGCATGGAAGCCTTTTTCGCACAGTATGGCGAAGTAAACGAGGTCTGTGCGGCCATCAGCAAGTCGAGCATTGCCACTGGAGATATTGTGCTCCAAATTACACTCACCCGTCAGAGTTTTGGAGATATCCCGAACATCTTAACGTGTTGAGAAAAGAGGATGCTTGTGGTTATCGAGGGAAGAAGACCGTGTTGTTGGACATGCGGCGCCTCGGGACACATGTCAAATGAGTGCCCCGGCAAGAAGGCAGCACAACTTGCTTCTTCCTACTCTCTCTCAAATTCTTCATTCAGCTCCATCTCCACCGTCATACATCCACTTCTTCTCCTCCCCACCCATCAAGGGAGAAGAAGAAAAAGAAACGCTTCCCGGGACCCGAAGCCATTTGTAAGGTTGACCAGGAGGAAGTCAATAAGAACATGCCCAAACAGAAACGAGCCCTGTTGAGACTTTTACTAAAACTGGACAAGCTCAACGTCAAGTCGGTGGAGGACCCCGGAATTTTCCTCACGCCCCTGGAGTGATTACCTTAGTGAGGGATACCGGGGGTTACCTCAAAGTTTGGAGCCACCTCTTTGAGGCCAAGAAAGCCTATACCAACTTGAGTCTTCGAGCTGGAGAATGCCAATCTGAAAAAATTTAAGACATTTTTGCTCTGGGAGGGTTCCTGTGTTGATCCGCCCCTCTCCATATAGGGCTATCAAATTAACATACCCCACGGACGTTGGCGGTATTGTCTTAGACGGTCGTATGATGACCGAACTGGGAACAGGGAGCCTAGGACAATGCGTCGGGTTCCTGACATCTGCAGATTTCCGCCCGGTATGTGAGTAGGTTTTTTGCTTTTTCTCTTATTTTTTGCTGACCTAAACCATGTCTAATAAGATAGCGACTTTGAATGTGAAGGGCTTGAGGGATCGAGGTAAGGAGGCACGCCTGCTCCGGGATCTCTTGTCTTTTGGCGTGGATGTCGCCGCGATCGAAGAGACACACTTTGTTTGCAGTTCCGATGCGTCTGTGCTGTCTAGCGACTTTGTCGTCTATTCAGCATATGGGGACCGGGTTGCCAGAGGGGTTTCTTTGCTGGTGAAGCGGACTCTAGATGCGAATGTGGACCTTGTGCATACTGATGTCGAGGGACGGTTGATCGTGGCCGATATTGCCGTGAAAAGTGGTTCATTTCGGGTCGTTGCGGTTTATGTGCCCAACGACCAGGAGGAGCGTGTTTCGTTTTTTCGGCGGTTGGGGCCGTTCCTGGTGGATTCATCGCGCTTAGTTCTAATGGGGGACTGGAATGCCAACTTAGATCAGGGGCGATTGTAGCTTGGTTGATCTGATCAACGATTTTGGTCTCGTTGATAGATACCGGGTCGATCACCCCGGGGGGAGAATGTGGACGTGGGCTCTTAGCTGGCCTTGTGACAAGGTGGTTAGCTACCTTGACAGAATATTAGTTAGAGGAACCGACGTAGATTTGTTAGATTGTCCCACGTTCCACTGGGTAGGCTATACGGACCACAAACTCGTTTGTGCCTGTGTGGCGTTAGATCATAGGCCCAGAATGACTGGTTACTGGTTCAAACTGTTTTTACCAGATAGGCGAGACTTCCGGGAGCAGCTAACTAGCTTAGTGCAACGGGAGAATTTAGGGGCTCTGGGATTTTGACTCCAGTGTTCAACAACTGGTTCCCGCAGGGGTCCCTCCCCGACCGGTTTTCCAGGGGTGTGATCACGCTGTTGAAAAAGGGCCTTGTGCCATTATTGTGTATTTTACACAATAAATAAACTCTCGCGTCTCATTCCTTGCTGCCAAGATGTAATCTTCAAGAACTTCCGTCTTAACCTTTGCAGTCAGACGTTAAAGACCATTATCAGCATTCACGCTAGTACGAACACTGAAATCTCTTCTGAACTTTTACCAACTTGTGCAATTACACAATTCCAAACATACTAAAGAGACTTTATTCTTCTAAACTACAGTTTAATAATTACTTTCACTTTATGAGCTTAGGTACAAATATTTCCAAGTCTAAGAGACACAACTCTGTCTAACTTTTCAGTTCACATGCATGTACATCAAATACTTGACAAATTTAATTGTTACGTTTTGAAACAAGTTGTTTATGAATCATTATTCTATGTCGTTTATTAATTGTTGTGGATGGAAGATTATTGAACACACAATTTTAAGCGTTCTGATAATTCAAACCTTCTATTCCTCTCAAACACACATCCGCCACAAATTGATGACCCCGACGTTCGACATCATCAACAAAATAATGACCCCGACGTTCGGCGTTCGACGTTACCAACAAATTCATGACCTTGACGTTTAACACCAATTGGTGACTAACAACGTTCAAGCCTGCTCTAACCAATGAATAGTAAAATCAACATAATTGCTACCATCGACGTTCAAACAACCAGCAACAACGAAAGTGTTAAACCCGATGTTTAAATCTGCGGCAGCAAAATGGGTACTCCGACGTCTCAACCAGACATTTTTTTCGTTACCACAGGATAAATATCAGGCACCAGACCAAATTGGCAAGTTTTCCTCCGCAGGCCGTCAGACGACGTCACTCTGAAACTTTAAAACAAGTCGAAAAGAAGTCGCACAATTCAATTGTCCGACACGTATAATTCACAGAGACGCTAAGGAAACTCAACATATCCTAATACGCACGCTATACACTCTTTTTCTTCCAGAGAAATAACATAACCACTAAATGTGACGAAAATTAATTATTTTAAAATATCGGTGATAAGTGACAACAAGCCTGAATTTTCAAACAACCTTATACGGTATTTTCTACCGCACAGCAATATTCTGACATGGAAGCAACACTCAAGTTTCACTGGAATGAACGTACAATTTTCTCTGGACAACTCACTGTTCCATTATATACGATGTGACATCACTAAGGATTTGCATGCACGTTATTCGTCGCTACTAATATTGCAAATTCCGCGTTTTTTCACTACATGCTACCGGTCAAAGCATTCGCATCTTGTTCAATCCCGAAACTCAAAAAGCGCGCGTATACACTTTTCCTACATCACGTGGTGACATTTTTACGCCACTGCTTGCTTACCATGTTTCAAACTTTCTTCGGACGACTCACCGTTTCGAACAGCATTTTCAATGCATCTTTCACATAAAATTTGCTGTAAAGATGATTTACTTATTCACTAATAAGCAAATTTTATTTTTCAATCTCGCCATGACATTGCAACTCAACATCACCTATACAAATTCGACTCACAGAATTACGCACATTTTTGGGAATTAAGCTAGCTTCTCAATCTCTTCAACAAATTTCGGTGATTCTTCTCAACACAACGTTAGCTGGCAACAAATCCACGCTTACATTACGGCGACAACACATCCACTCGCATTGTGCTACACACCGCACATATTTCAGAAGTCCGATGCAGTCTCAAAAGGCGACTCACCGTCCTTCATTTTCAATCTCAAAAGGCGACTCACTGTCCTTTATCTTCATCCTGTAATGACGCGACTCAAACAAACCGAGAATTTGCGAGAACGATGTTCCATCGACAATACCAGCAAATTCTCTCAAACATACATTCGACACTCGGTAGAAATTCTGCTCAACTTCACGACTACGCTGCTTCTATTAACTTTTGTGCGCCAATTATATCCACGCATACCACACCAACCACCTCGTTTTTCAAGCAAAACTACGACCGGGCCAGCAAACAGGTGGACGGATCGACAAAGGTAACTCAACGTGGAGCATTGGAATAAAAGACAAATTTTTTAATAGCAACGCAGATCACTACCGACGTTTTTTCCAAGACATGCTCTACTCTGACCCACAGGAGAAATATGCGACACCCTGTAGACAACACTACATTTCGTCGAATCACACAGCTCAACCCTACTTAGACACATGTTCTTTTCGGTCCGCAAGGACAGTATTTTTTACATATTAAAAGTTTTTCGTTCCTGCAACTTTTAATCTCGGGGGGGTATTTATGGAAACTTCCACGTCAGCCAGTTATACCCAATTGGAAAATGCACTCTTCCTCTATGGTACTCACCACCACATTACATAAACACAGTACAAGCATTCATTGGTTAATCACCTTCAATCAGTTCCGACCAATCAAATCACCCCCACGCGACAAATCTGTTTTCCATCTGAGCCTGTCACGTGGTACAACAAAATTATAAAAACAAAACACGTGTAAACTCTCTCGCGTCTCATTCCTTGCTGCCAGGATGTAATCTTCAAGAACTTCCGTAACCTTTGCAGTCAGATGTTAAAGACCATTATCAGCATTCACGCTTGTACGAACACTGAAATCTCTTCTGAACTTTTACCAACTTGTGCAATTACACAATTCCAAACATACTAAAGAGACTTTATTCTTCTAAACTACAGTTTAATAATTACTTTCACTTTATGAGCTTAGGTACAAATATTTTCAAGTCTAAGAGACACAACTCTGTCTAACTTTTCAGTTCACATGCATGCACATCAAATACTTAATAAATTCAAGTGTTACGTTTTGAAACAAGATGTTTATGAATCATTATTCTATGTCGTTTATTAATTGTTGTGGATGGAAAATTATTGAACACACACAATTTTAAGCGTTCTGATAATTCAAACCTTCTATTCCTCTCCAACACACATCCGCAACAGAGGTACTTAACATTTTTGCAAAAAACGTTTATTTATTCAACATTACTTTATATTTTCTCAAATTAACACAAATATTCTATATACTTTTTCCCCAAATATTGCCTTTACTTTTAATAACAATTATATTAATAAATTTTTTTTTATTAATATAATCGCCATATTTCGGTTGATACATTCTTGGATCACCTCAGGTGTTTTATGATAAACGAAGTCCAAAAAATAATTAAAATATTTTATCTCAGATATTCAGAGTAGACAATTTTCAGGAAAACTGAGGTTATGTTATGCCGAGAGAAAAAAAGATCTGATTATATTTTTGTACAGAAAAAATAGCCATATCCTCAAGAGAAAAGAAAAGCTATCGTTATGGAAAAAAAAAATAGAATTTTCAGTTTTGCACAAGGGACGTAACTAAGATTTAAATTAATTTCAGAATTATTTCTCTTAAACAAGAAATTAATTCTTTGTAATGCGCCGTGCACCGTAGGGATCATGGCTTTCCACAACTTCCTGTCCCTTGTAACTTTTACTAAACATTGTCTTCCGGTTATTTCCCCTAAAAGCATTTACTCAAATTCATTAAATGTTCTGCATTGTTTTCCTCTATCTACCTGATGAGTATCAGATTTTCCAAGCCCTCTTTCCTCATTATATGCCCAAGAAACCTCAACTGTCTCTTCCTGATTAGTATTAGGTTTCTTTTTGTTTCTATTTTTTCCAAGACGTCGTTGTTACTCGCATGTTTGGCCGACAGTATCCTCAGCACCTTCTGTAAAACCACATTTCTGCTGCTTCAAGTTTCCTCTTCATCTTTGAGATCCTCCTGCACTTGTGCCATGCAGTAATCCACGAAATCTGAGTTTCTTACGAAGTAAAATTGTCAAAAGATTTCTTCATAGAAATGATTTATGGCAAGTAAAACACTTTTGCTCACATTCATATAAATCTATAAAACTAAACTTTATTCATTTTATTTACATTACTGATCACTTCAAAGGAATGTCCAAGGATTTTTTTTTTGTTATTACTACATCATTTTAGGGGTGATTTAACTTTTAATGAATTATTCTGTATCTAATTTGAGTGCATGTCCGCTTGTGAATTAAGTTTAGATTAGTTCAACTGAAGTCTCCAGAAATTCAGGAGCTGATGATTTTCTATAATGAGAAATAAGAGAACACACATGCAAGTATCTGAGAAAGAGATATGAAGAAAGAGATTTAATTAAAGATAAAGATTAAATTTTTAAAACTTCTTGTTTAAATAAAAGGTAAGGTAAATGAGAGAATATGTAATAATCATTGAAGAGTTTTAACTGAGTGTTTTTCCATTATTCATTTAGCCATCAAGATCCATGACAATACCAGTTGAGATAAAAACTCATTACAGACATTTAGGTATTGAATTTTGAACTATCAACATCACTTTTTATAAGTTATTACAATCATTTATTAAATCAATTCAAAATCATAGTACTTAGATTAAAGATCACACAATGTTTACAGGATTTTAAAATAAACATGCTGTCAAGTTGCCATCTAATGATATCAACTGAGCAGTTTTATTTACCATTGTTGGTTATAAACTTCACACAATTGTATCAACCCTTCTCTAGTTTATCATTTTAACAAGAGACTGAACTTCTTATCAATCTATCTGATTGAAGGAACTACAGTTATTGCTCTAAGGAATTATGTTAACAATTAATTGCATTGGTGATGGTAGCAAAAGTTATTCTCACAGACTAGCTACTAAAATATCTCACATGTTCTTTTAGCATTCTTTGAGACAACCACTGAACCCACTCTAATTCCCCTTCTGAACTATCTTTGGCTTTACATGTGCATATTACATGTATGGGAACTCTATGATGGAAAACTAATCATATTGTAAAGGACTGGGTTAGTGGCAATGATGCTTCTGCTCCCAGAACCATATCTGACTACCATGAAGGCTTTGTTGATGGTACAACTTGTTTGTTTTTTTTCAGCAGCAGCATATGGTATGGAATTATATAATAGTTTAAACACATGCAATTATTAAAGAAAAATATACACTTACCTTTCATAAATTTTTTTTTTTTTTTTCAAGTAAAATTTATTTGTGCTTCAAAATTTGTGATAACTGATAAGTGTGCATAAAGTTAGTCAAATACATACATGAATTTTCATCTGAAATTTCCACTGTATAATGTTTGATGTATTTTAACATTCACCACTGAATGAAATGCACACATAAGGAAAGAATTATGTAAAATTAATATTTGTTGTGTTTAATTTTTTTTTAAATTATGCAAAGCACTTTTCATTTATATAGGTACATTTAGATAGCCAAAGTCTGTATATACTTTCTTGAGAAATATAAAAATAAGTACATAGGTGAATCCAAAATTATTGGGTTTTGGGCTGTTGTTTTTTTTAATATTTTCCTTTCTCTTTGTATTTACACTAATCAGTTATGAAAATCCATTATAAAAAAAATCCAAGTAAAGTTTCCTATAACAATTTTCACAGAAGAAATTTTATGAAAATTAAATAGAATTTCAGTAATTTTGGGCTCCAACTGAATCAGAGGACTTCAATACAGAATGAAGGTCAACAGCTAAAATATAACTGCATTTTTCCCACCCCAGATAAAAGGAAGAAATTTAACAAACTTAATAAAAAAAAAAAAAAGCCAGAAATGAAAGTTACTATTCATTTATTCACTATATTTTACATACATCACATTACTCAGACTGAAGATGGCAGCAGAAAATGCTTTAAATGGTAACAATGAAATTATTTTACTCTGATAATCTCAATGTTCTGGTTCTGCAGCAGTCAGTACATGTAGTTAGTATTATCTTCAGCCAAAGTAGAATGAAAGAAGGGAGAATAATATGGCCAGCAGATATGAATCATTATCATCATGTCTTACACACACATATATATATATAAAATACTGTTAAGTACAATCAAGCAACATCTGGAAAATACACTGCTGACAAATACTTAATCAAGGTTTCATTTATTTAACTTTATGACATTGTACAATCTCATCTGGTGGTAGTAACAGTGTCTTATTTTTCTTACAAAAATATTGAAGGTAGAGATAAGATGGAAGTGAAATGTCATGGGTTTTAGGTGTTATAATTGTCAATTGACACTATCAGTTTAGGAGTGAGTGAATGAAATAGGCTGTGGTAAAGTTAAATTGATAGAAATAAGCATTTAAGACTGGTGGAGATTCAAATTCAATCATTTGTACAATGTATACAGCAATCACACACTACTTATACTTAAGTATACAACTGATTGTTTTACAAAGTAGCATGTTCAAATCATTTTGAGTCAATTATCATTTTTTCAACATTTTGTCAAGAAAGGTAGTAGTCACTGCATTTACAGAATTTAAAAAATGTTTTATTCTGGAAAGTTACAACCTTCAATTATCACCTAATCTAATTAAATATATATCAGCTCTGACTACATCAAGTTATTGTGTATATAATAATAAGCTAAACAGTGAATGAATCATTTTTTTTTTCCATTCAGTCATTTGCATTATAAGGAAAGACTAAGTTATCTGCATAGAGAAGAGGAACATCTAGTCAAATTTAGTATGAGATATGGCTGACTGAGAATTTTTTTTAATTGAATGGCTTGCAAGATGTTATGCTATTTTATATTTACATATGTGCATGTGTACTGGTTATATAAATTAAAGTTCAGGGAAAATATTTTTACTAAAAAGTAAAAAACAAAATAAAAACTAATTGTCTAAGAAAAAAAAAAAAAAATTTTTACTCATCACACTGCAGCTAGTAAAGAGTAGCAGATAAAGTATAAAATTTCTAAGTCTAAATTTCTGAAAACAACCCAAAGATTTTGAAATCCAATTGCACATAATTTGTAAGAAATAAAATAAGATGAAGAATTACTTAATATAAACATTAAACATTTTCACCACCTCAACTTAAAGGAAGAAATTTAACAAAATTAATTAAAAAAATAACCAAGTCTGAACAGACACGGAGAAACTCAAGTTTACAGAAAAAGCCTAACCTGTAACACTGAAAACTTTAATACCCTACAACATTACATATGCATAATTTCATGCCATACTTTTTGTGTGTGCATAAATTAACATTTATATCCTGTATAAGGCTCTAAAAGGATAAATTACTTCCAGCTTACCATAAAAGTGGGAACTTGATTATAAGCCCACAAATCTCAACCCAGCCTGTTCAGCAAACAAATGACTCCACATAGATCAGCAGAATATGTGTGTATGTCTATATATTACACAATTAAGAAAAGATTAAAGAAAATAAAAAAATCATAAAATATGAGGATTTTGACCAGTTTCATAAAATTGATAATAGCCATCCACTGCTTTCTCATTACAGTTTTCCTAAAAATATAAAAACAAAGTTGAGGGTTTACATACAATTGCTGGTGAGATTCTATTTATAACATGTAAGCTAAGCATAATCTTTTGTATACAATAAATTGAAAATAAATTTAAATATTTAATAGAGCCAAAATATAATGCTATTAGGTTGGTGCAAAAATAATGACATAATAATGTCGTTTTTTGACGTATTTTTTAACGTCAAAAAACGACATTATTACGTCATTATTTTTGCACCAACCTAATATTATAACACTTCAACTAAAACTGAGAGCATCCATCTAATTACATAACTTAAAGCAGGTATTGTATGTTTCTAGAATTTAAAATTTTAAACTAATATGTACTATATGATGATTGTGAAGGTTATTTAATTATTTTTAATAAATGTGCTCTGTAGACATGATTTCTGCTAAGTTACAAAGTGAAAAGAAATTCCTACAAATTGCAAAAGTCCACATACAAAGAGTATAAAAATCTAAATTGTTTAACTTCTTTTCTAATGAATCAGCAAAAAATGATCCTAATTATTATTTGCAGTAATTAATAAGAACATAAATGAATTAATTGTATACAGATACGAATCTAAACAACTAACTTAATTCTGGTAATTCTCACACTTTTATTAATGTTAATTTCAAATCATTATTCTACAATCATTGATAATATATTTAATTAGTTACATTAGAAAAAACTATAATTATTTAGGTATGACCATAAAATTCAGCAAAAATGAATCCCCATCTAACAAAACATCACAAATAAAAAAAATGAGAATATACAAATTTCAAGTTTAGCTTTTATGAAGATCATGGATTTTGAGGTAACAAAAGGCTCCTATTATACTAGGACTTCTGCAGATTTAAACTTCTATAGAAGTCTTAAAATATTAAGATAAATTATGTTTTTAACCATTCAATTTTTTTCATTAAACATTTAACTAGAAAAAACATTTTTACATTAATATTTCAAGCCACTGTTTTGGAATAACAATGTGTTTAAAAAATTCCAATTTAAAATATAGAACATTTTGAAAAACATTTGTCATACAACTTTCAGAACAGCATTATAAAAATGATTTACTATTACAGATGAAGATGATTTTATTAACAATTGCTTACAAGACAAAAGAAGCAAGTTTTAAGCTAACCATGTGTCACTAATACTCCTGTACAGTTTGACTGTCAGAGTCAAACAGACTGGCTCTAATTAATGCTAGCATAGCAATTTTATCATTTTAGCTTACCATTTATCTATACTAACAAAGTTCCCATAGAATTGTAAATAAAAAATAGTTGAAAATATCAGCTAATATATTTGCTTCAAATAATTTTATTAATTCTAGACATTTTAAAAGATTATCTAACATGCTTGTTTCCCATTTTATAGAATGACAATCTTTTAATTATCTTTAAAAAATAGTCTGTATTTTGGTATTTTTCTTCAAAGCATGTTTTTAGCATGAAAAAAAAGAAAATTCAATATAAGCAATAATTGAAGAAAAAAAGCTATCAATCAATGCAGAAGATAAGCTAGTTGAACTACAAAAAGGAACAAAAGAGGCTTTGATGATATAAGGAAAATGAATTTATGTATACATGTTTTCTTGTTTACAAGTTACATCTTTGGCATTAACAAAAATAAAATCTTTTCTCACTCAAATGATAGATTTTTATGGAAATTCAGAACCTGATGGATGTTTCAGTGAAACATCTTTTCTTTCAAGAAAGAAGGGTATGTATATTTTCATAAGACATATTCACCTGCTAACTTTCATAGGAAACCACTTCTAGAAATATTACAACATAAATTTGTATTTAAAAGTTTGTCCAAAAAAGAAAGAAAAAAAAACCCAGACACCCCTGGACAAATTCAATTATATAGAATGGTTTAATCAATTTTCATAAAATTTATTAAAAAGAAAAATCTAATATAAAAATTTTCATTATTGGTTTCTGAAATCTGTGTTTACACTTTTAATCTGGAAATGCACATATACACACTCATAAAAAAAAAAAAAAAAAAAATCAATTGGAAAATATTAATTCCCAATATTTTACCATATTTCAATCTAATTAGAAAAATTTTAAAGTCAGCTAATCAATAGATTTGCATAAAATTTTCAATATCTATTCATAGATTACACTGGGGAACATATATTTTATTGAATACCTGAGACTTGATTCTAAGTAATTTTGGTGTGCTAAATTGAATTTCAACTCAGTTTGGCCCTATCAGGTCCTGATTATTGTCAACAGACTGTGCCATTTTTCAAATTAGCACTAAAAAATTAAGTCACGTTTTAATTTTTTTTTTCAAGTTTCAGAAATAAAAGCAGTTCAAACTGCAGTAAAATTGTTATAACGATTCGTTTCGACTTAAAAAAAAAAAAAACAGATATGAAGTTTTCAATGTGGCAAACATTCTTTTATCAAACTTTCTAGCACATTTGCTTGTTAATGGCATATCTTTTTTCAAGCACCAGCTGTAATCAGCCACTATGTGGGAATCCCAGTAGCCTTGGTACCTTTCCACCATAATTTTGATATCTTGGTTGAATCTCTCCCCTTTTTTTGTCACATCACCTAAATTACTAGGAAATTGGTCAAGAAGGCTATTCAAAAGACGCATTTTTACACTCATATTGCAAGCGAACCCTTTGTAGTCCCTTAGAAATTTTCTTATGGTTTCTTTGTAATTATCTGCTCTATAATTGCCTAAAAAGCTTTCTATCAAGACATTTTTTTCGCATTCATTAGGAAAATTGCTGTCTTTAATTAATGTTCTTATTTGTGGACTGTCAAAAATTAGTTGAAGATGTTCCTGAAAATATTGTTTTGTACTCTGAGGATTTTGACCCCGGCATATTTGAAAATCAAAACAATTCACAAAAGTTTAATCAGGCCAAGCTGAATGATCTTGTAAAGGATCTAAATTTGCCATAAAAAAAATTTTTTTTTTCATAACTTAAAGTTGGAAATTTTGAAGTTATATATTTGAAACACTCACCATTAATATCTAAAGCTTTTACATATTAACAAGGTATACTTTGATATTCAGTCAGGGAAACATGATTTTACCTTTTTCTCACTAAAAGAGGATTAATTACATTTTTTTTTTTCTCCAACAGTAAGTGATATTCGTGCTGGCCCGTTTTGTTTGAGATAATCTTCTTCCTTGGCTCTGGTGTCCTATAAACAAAGGAAGCAGGGATATTTAGTATACCCTCCTTGTTGTCCTAGCAGAAAATTAACCATTTTTAAGCCAACACATATGATCCATTTGTGCTCCCTATATGTGATAAGATTTAAAAAATTTTCTATATGTTCATACTTTTCTTTTAATTTTTTTCAGTGCCTAATTGGTATTGAGCTATATAGATTACCATTCTGCAACAACACACACTT
The DNA here is from genome assembly GCA_963932145.1 of Acanthosepion lycidas. Lineage (NCBI taxonomy): Eukaryota > Metazoa > Mollusca > Cephalopoda > Sepiida > Sepiidae > Acanthosepion > Acanthosepion lycidas. The sequence goes on from OZ010576.1 coordinate 69,400,556, forward strand.
AAGACTTCTTTTTGAACAAGCACTAATTATTTGCATCGTAAGACTCAACCCCTATCTTCTTTAACAAACCAGGTATGTCACAGGAATATACTAAACTATCCTCTGCTCTAATATATTTTACGAAGTTATTCTCTTTTTCTATAAAATGAAATGTATGTGTTTAAAGTAAGCAATTTTTTTTCTCTTTAAGTCTTGAAGCCAAGATTTCCACAGCCTCTTTTGGCAAATTTAAATCCCTTACAAGATCATTCAACTTGGCCTGATTAAACTTTTGCAGATTGTTTTGATTTTTAAATATGCTGGGGTCAAAATCTGAGGAGTCACCTCAGAGTGAATAACAATATTTTCAGGAACATCTTCAACTAATTCTTGAGTTGGCAAACCATGAAATTTTTGAATGGGGATCTCATTTGAATGTAGTTCAGATCGTATTGTGGTACTTGATACCATGTTTATTATTCGTGGTGAAGCCCAAAGTCTTGACAAAGCAAAAGTAACAATTGGTCTCATGGTTACTATTCTCTTGCCACACCTGATATGGAAAAAAATATTGTTAAGCATTAACAAGTGATGAGACTTATTTTTATGAATTTTATCAAAAGTTATCACCCAAAGATTTAACATTTCTATGTGTTTCAACCTTATTCATTATTTGAGATTCTTATAAACATTTTTTGTAAATTTTTGTTTATGATCCTTAGTTACAATTACATTTAGATAAGTTACAGTATACTAGTGATTAAATTACATAGTTTTATGAAATCATAAACTTACCATGGGAACTCTAAAACATATTTCTGAATATCGAACCCTTCATCCAATGTCAGTCTTTCAATGCATATAGTGCAGGCTTTATGTGGAGCCCATGATTTATCTTGGTCCCCTAATTTTATGTCAAAATAAGCAAAGTTAGCACTTTTTACAAAGTTATATTTGCTCGTTGATATAGATATATATAAAACAAAAGGAATCAGGATTGTTTTTGCATTTGAACTTTCTAGCGCTTGATGACATATTGCTTGATTGTTCTGCCAATTTGTAAACGTATTTAAAGCCCTTAATTCATATACATTTAAGAACATCTGAATATAAAAACAAATTTGGTTTAAATAAGGACTTATTATAAAAAAAGGTACTTAATATCTATGAAATTAAACTAGAAACACAGATGAGTAGGTACAATATAAATGATGTCTAATTCGACTATTAAATCACGATGACAAAGTTGCTCACTAAATCATATGCCAATTAAAAATTATGTTAATGCCCAAATTTAAATAACTGACTCACTGATGGAATTGGCTGATTAACTCCAGAACTGAGTCACTTTTATATATTTTAGTTGTCCCTCTAGAATACTCTACAGGAAACAAGAATGCCCGAGAAAATTCTAGAATTCTATGATTTTTTTTTTTTTTTAGCTTAATTTACAAAATTTAAAAATGACAAAATTAACAATATTTTTAGGGTATTACATATAAAAGTACACATAATACAACAATACCATAACAATAGGTACAAATAACTAGATAAAAATCTAGTTGCATAATGTGTAACTGCAAAAAAATTTAGTGTGTATTGAGAAAAAACTTTTAATGAATATGACAAAAGAGGAGGTGGGTTGAGCAAAATCAGGACCCGATAGAGCAAAACCTAGTAAAACTTTGTGCTCAGTGCACCCAAATTACATAGAACTGTCAAATCTAATTCACTATACAAAAAGTTGAAATTTGTTCCTACAGTGATTCATAAAGTTATTTATGAAAAAGCTACTTTTTTAAAAAGTATATTTTATTCAAATACCTCACTCCTATTGTTTATTTTTATATCACTATCTTATCTTTTAAAAGCCTTTATAGTGCAAAAAGAGAAATGCTTGATGAATTTAAATCAGCTTGAATTTTCTTCTAAAGTTATTCCACTGAGAATTTGAAAATTTAAAATTGTATTATAAACTAAAGTATTGCTTTTAGCAACTTCTTAGTTTCATCTGTTAAAAGATCAGCTTATATTTTTGGGATGAGATATTGTAACTATTTGGACTGTTGTCCTCATTTTTACTGCCAAACAATCTACTCCCATGTACTAAATAAAGGGTTCAGTTTGAAATTCCAAGAAATATTACCTGAAGAAGGCTGGAGCATACAACAGCCAAAACATTGTGAATATGGCAATAATAACAACAGTCCCAACAATGTAAATTTGTAAAGGATATTGTAGACTTACAGCATATAAAACTAATTAGATATTTTTTTTAAAAGAATTTAAACAATTTAAAATGATATTTAAAAACATTTTCATATTTATGTTCCCTCAAAAACCATAAAATTTTATTTTTTTTTATATATAATAATCTAGAAATATAGGAATTATCCAAACTAATAGACAGACTGCTTTACTTTAAATGGAATTTTAAAAGTTTTTGTAAACTATATATGTTATGCAAGCAGTTGATATATGAAGTACTTTCTTAGAAAAATATAATATAAAAAGAAAATTTGTCAGAATTTTGTGAGTATAACAGCTATACATTAAAATAAAAAGGTATATAATAAACAGAATTGATAAAAAATAACTGCCAACAACAGGTGAGGAATCTTCTTCAATGAAGAGGATTTGAGAAAAATTTAATTTAATTTAGTTTAATTTCATGTTAAATTAAATAAATGGAACTACAAAAAGCAAATGTTCTAAAAAAAAAAAAAATTCTGGACAGCAATTTATGCTGGCAGACAACCTTCACTTCATAATAAAATAACTAATAAAATAAGCCACCTCCAAAAATCTAGATGAACAGAACTTGGCGGGTGACCTCTCTCCTCTGATCAGGCTCTAATAGTACAATGGAGAAAAAACTAGCTTGTAGCATTCAATCCCTCCAAATACAATCTAGTAATGTTCCGTCATTACTAAGCAGACACTGAATTTTCTGCAGTCCTTATGAACAGTTGTATACTCAATGAAGATCCTTGCCTTGAATGCACCCTAAAGTGGAACTTATATATGATCCATTGCTAAAGATGCTTTAAAATTCAGCTTCATGTACCACTTCAGAAAATATCTGACTCCTCCTAACATGCTCTATCTTTAAAGTGCCAAATCAAATCAAAAATGAAATATTGCTGCTATATCTGGATGGAAGTTGCCCAATCCTCACTTCTCAGCCTTGACAGAATTCAAAAGCATTTACACAGCCTTATGGGTCATAAATTATTTTCAAGTCTCAGCCCCTTTCCCATAGAGGAAATGACACAAATCTATTTCTACTCTATAGCTATTTCCATGGCAAATGTTCAGATAAGGTATGTTTTAGTTATACCAGTTCAAACCTTCACAGCTAGGACTCACTATGCCATATATACAGGGTTCAATCATTCTCATCCTTTGTATTCCATTGGTAAGAAGGAAATTCCACTCATATTTTTCCTAATAGCCATTACTTTGTGAAACAGACTCCTGAAAGGATGATTCCCTGATCGCTATAATCATAATCTCTTAGGTAAACTGATATCTGTCCTACATATCCTCATAATCTGCACTTCCTCCTCTTACACTCATTCAACCTCATTCAGTAACCTTCTAACTTGAGTGGCTCTTGGGCCTTGTATTGATTGAATATTCTATTGAAAAAAAAATTTATAAATGAAAGAATAAAAATTAAGTGATATTTTGTCAAAACCCAAATTAACCAATTTTTTGTTAAATATTTTCTGCAGCTGATGACACATTAACCTTTGACTAGTGTCAACAAATTAATGGCAGGATAATTTTGGATTTAAAAAATATTCTGTTAAAAATTATAAAACTTATTTTATGTATACAAAAGTATTTTTATTTTTTTACCAACTAATCTAATGCTATCTTCTAGCTCTTAAATCTAAAAGTAAAACTTCAAAGATATTTCAATTATTGCAATACATTTTCAAATTTTAATTAACTAGTCTGGGATAATGCCTAAATCCACTTGAATATTTTGGTTTTATATGATCCATAATAATGAAGGAAAACAAGCAAATAAGCTAATTTTTAACTTAAAGGATTGAAAACTAGGTTGCTCATACCCTTGTAACATTAGTTAAAATAATGCTCAACTGCTAACAGTTCACATTAATACTAACAGTAAATATTTACCCCAATCATGTGTATTTTACAAGTACAGATTGGTGACAATGGGTAATGATTAAAGGTGTAGAAGGAACGTTATCAAACCATTAGTAGACACCTGTAAGCTCAAATTCAATCCTGATGGAAAGCTTTAAAAAATGAAAAGCACTATGCCACCTGCATAATGCAAATTATAATTTGCATTTAATGAAATTTGTGAAGAACTTAAGAGCTTTCATAGTCTACATAACTGCTAATAGCTTTATGCATTTTTTTAAAATGGTTTTAGGTACTTACTTGTAAATAAAAAACCAAGCCTATAATGTTACTGAATTCAGTATTGTATTTTAATATTAAAAATGAGTCATGTTTCTGTTGGCTTCTACATAACAATTGAAGATCACAAAACAGGTAAAAAAATTGAGATCTTTCTTTTCAGTTTGGTGGTTTTGTATTGTTTTTAATAAACAGCATAACATTTTTAAAATTCTTCTCACTCAATACCACAAGAATACAAGCAATGAAAGATGAGAAAACAAAAAGAATAAAGAAAACTTTTTAATTCAATGAATGACAATTAAGATTATATATTGTTATTCCCACTGTTGTCTACTGTATAAAATGATAAGGGAGTTATTAATGTCTTTGGGATTGAACGTTAAGATTGGATGAACTTTAAAAGATATGATAACAAAAAAATAAAGAAAAGAAAATAATGATTTGAAACTGTCATATGATCAATACAGATAGAAAAATAAGTCTCCATGTTAAAAATATAAACTGTCAATTCATGATATTAAACAAGTCATTTGCTTACAAAATATGGTTTTTGTATTAAGGCCAAAATCCTGCAGCCAGTCTGTAGCAATTTGTTTATCTTCAAAGCAATCTTTGCCGGATTGCATCAGAACAAATAAATTTATTTTTTTGAATTTCAAATGAATTTTACACAGTAAACTTTAAGTGGACAGTGACACCTAGAGATGACAGTCAGGCCCTCCTGACGATTGTGTCTAGCATGAAGCAGAATATCGCCCAGATGTTAACTACAATATCCATCTTTATATTTACATACACTCTATCCCTGATGTTGAGCACTTTAAGCCATAAATATAGCATACCCTAAAACAATATTTTCTCATTATATATAAAGTAGCTTATGCGTCATATATATATATATATATATATATATATATATATTTATACACACACACACACACACACACAAAGGGTGAGTCAAAATTATGTTAACACTAATATGCAAAGAATCATTTATTCAGAGTTTACTGGACAGTCTCCACCTGTGCACCAGCATGATTGATGCTCAAAAACCAGTGATCAACAGTACAATTTAGTGCCTTGACAGACGTTTCACTGGGAATATTTGATATTAAACCTTTTATTCTGTCCTTGAGTTCGTTGATGTCTCTAACTTTTTTGCTATACATGTGATCCTTTATCATACCTCATAACCAGAAGTCACAGGGTGTAATTGACTCTTATTTGTTTACAACTCCAACAGTGACTGCAAATGCTTACTTACAAATGCTGCAAGTGTTTGCCATAGATAACATACCCCTACAAATCAGGTGAGCAGGGTATTTCCAACAGGATTGTGCACCGCCTTATTTTGTTCATACTGTACACACGTCTTGATCAAAGTTTCCAAAATCGTTAGATAGGTCATAGTGGATCATTGGCATGTCCACCACACACGCCTGATCTGACACCCTGTGACTTCTGGTTATGGGGTATGATAAAGGGTCGCGCATATAGCAAAAAAAAAGTTAGAGACATCGAAGAACTTGAGGACAAAATAAAAGGTGTAATATCAAACATTCCCTGTGAAATGTGTGTCAAGGCATTAAATTGTAACTACTTCATTGTTGCTATATTACACTAATATATATATATATATATATATATATATATATATACACGTACATACATACAGGCACACACTCACATTATATATATGTATATATATATATATATATATACATACATACACACACACACATACAATAATAGCTGGCTACTCGTATTTGAGGACACCCATCTACTAGGACGGCTAGCCAATCCTTACTGTAGTCAGAGCATGAAAAGTTCCCATCCTGGTACCCAATGCGCAGGAAGCAGGGACAACAAGTGTAGTTGGATTGCTTTCATGCGATTTCATATGATTAGCCAGGCTTGCCTTTGAAAGCAGGGTCCGGTCACACACCTCACAGACCCACACATCTCCATAATTGGTCAGCAGAGGTTGCCATTTTCTGCATGCTCTCTTGAGCTTTGCCCAGTCTGCTCTGGTTGCTTTAAAAAGTTCAGCACCCTTGAAAATCACAGTCCTCCACTGGCCACGATCAGATGCCAGGGACTTCCAATCATCAAAAGGAACACCAAAATACACCAAACTCCTTGACACTATCTCAAAACTCGTTTTTTTTTTTTTTTTGGCTTGTGCTGTGGTCTCTTGCCAGACAGAATCTCACCATAAAACAGCTGTTTTGGAAATCTGGAATCATCCTGCTGAACAAGATGACTAACCCAACACATCTGGTTCCTAATCACAATTGCAGCAATGCTTTGGTCAAGACACCTGTCTCTGGAACACAACTGTCTTCAGACCAAGAATATGTCTGAGATAGTTCTGATGGAATCTTTCGAGCTATTTTATATAAGATTGATACAAGGTCCAGATTTCAGAGGCACAAAGTAAGGATGACAACACACATGTTTGATACACAGACACTTTAGTTGCCAAAGTTAAATCACCATCCATTCAGACTATATCTTGTAGCTTACCAAAGGACCCAGATGCTTTGCTTATATTCTGTTTGATTTCCACATCAAGGATGCAATCATTTGATAATTTACTACCAAGCTAGACAAACTTGTTGACGACTTCAAGATGCTTCTCATGGACAAACATGTCAGGTTCCACGTAAAGACTGCCAAAAGCAGGAGTGTACATGACCTTGGTTTTCTTAATGCTGATTGTCAGTCCAAAGCAGGCACATGCATTAGAAAAGCTACATAAAGTTACATACATACATATATAAAATTATTTAAAATATAAAATATTATAATAGGAGGCCAAAAAATAAAAAACAATAAGGAGGGGCTGCCTAGAAAGGCATAAACATGAAAAAAGTTCTCAGTGCAAGCTATAAAATATAAGATAAAAAATGGAGAGCAAGATACCTTGGAAAAAAGTCTTCCAAGGTATTTTGCTCTGCATTTTATATCTTATATTTTATAGCTTGCATCGAGCACTTTCATGTTTATGCCTTTCTAGGCGTCCCCTCCTTATTTTGTTTTTTTTTTTACTTTTTGGCCTCCTATTATAATATAATATTTTATATTTTAAATAATTATTTTGATCTCCTTGTGATTGAGCACTTTTTGATGTGCAACATTATTATTTGTACTTCACCTCAAACCTTTTGCTTGAGTCTTGTACTTCAGTTTTTTCCAAATGAGTCCAAAGATTTCAACACCATGCAAGAATTTGCTATCTGACACTCTAAAAAAACATTCCAATACCAAATAGGCATAGCTACAAAATTGCATTATTAAATAAAATCAAATCCTTTCTTGGCCACATGCAATAAAAGGCCCTGTTTTAAACAAACACATTTCAGGGAGAAATGAAGACCTGTACCAACTTGGAACCAGGAGATACGCTCTTCAGATTGAGGAGTTGTCTAGCTTCAAAAAAGACCTCTTGAGCATTATGGATAAATTGCAGTTCAAGAATAAAAAAAAAAGCAGATTCCGAAAGAAAATGTTGGCTGCAGTGGATAAGATAAAAAAATCAGAAAGCATACTCATGATGGGCAATAAAACTAAAAATATGTACTTAATCAGCCCAAGAAGCTACAAGAAGTAACTAGATTCTACAGGAAAGCTCCTGGCTGTTATGTTAATTCTATTAACAATGAAGCTAAAGTTATAGCTGGTAAATTGTTTATCAGTGACAAAGTATGTACCATGGTAGAAAAGGAATCATAAAGATTTCTACAGTAGTCCATCTTTCCGCCTTATTAATCCAACTAAGACTGGCTTTAACTTCTCCCACGGCTCTCTTGATGGTGCAGGGATCTCGGAATTAATGGGTATTTTTATTTTGTATAAACAAATTAGTCCATATTGATGATCATGGATTGTACTGTGACAACAGGCTGATGGTTGTATCTGCCAACAGAAGGGCTAACAAACCATATTAGAAAGAAGCTTTTTCAGTTATTTAAACACATAGAGGTTTTACAATCATACTACTTCATTCAGACTGGAGAGCCACAAAAGTGATACAAAACTGGTGGATTGCATCTGGAGCTACAAACAAGAGAATGGTAGAAATCAATGTGTGAAGTGGAAGATAATTAGGAAAGTCAAACCGGGCAGAGTCCATGGTAAAGGCTCTATGTCAGAAGGAGAAGCTGGCAATAGCAACTTATCCAGACAAACAAGTGTTGCTCAATGAAAGGACTGAAGTATTAATCAGGTGAACAATTATGAGCCCGGATAAGTGTTTTCCCCCTAAAATTATTATTATTATTATTATTTTTTTTTTGTGACCCTCCCCCTTCTTAGTCCCACTCCCTCCAATACCATCCACCTTCTGGTGTTCTATAAGTTTGTTGTGTAGTTTACTATACTACAGCTTTTCAAGCTGCCTGAGAAGATCTAGAAATTCAAAACCTGGGTAGCATGGTTGCCAAAGAATTTTTTCCAATGTGTGTGTATATATATATATATATATATATATATATATATATATATATATGTAAACTCCTGGATCCTTTTGAAAGAGACATGTTTGACATAATTAAAATATGAAATTCAACAAGTAGTTCAGCCAATTCCAAAAAGAACTAAAGGACATAAAAACTATTAGAAACTCCAAAGAGTAAGGGTAAGAGCCAATAAATCTAAAAATATTTATAAATATAACCCTTCACACTACCACAAAATCCTCATGGACAAAATAACAGACACACACAAACTAGATAGATACAACAGTAAGATATCCGAGATCGATACAGAGACAACCAAGATAACCAATAAGTTAAATATTGCAGACAGAGTGGGAAAGATCCATACTAAAGATGCTTACATTTTATTTTAGGACTATAAACCTAACTTTGCTAGTAATACACAGTCTAGACTAATAAACCCAGCTAAAACTGGACTAGGTCTAATCTCAAAAAATATAATTAAAAAAATAACCAATAAACTACTAATCACAACCTGTGCTAATTTTTAGAAGATGGTTTGCCAATATGAGTAATAAGGATAAATTGACATTTATTAAGTTTGATATAATAGATTTCTATTCCTCTATTTCCAGGGATCTCCTAGTTAATTTTTCAAAAAGCTATATGAAAATAACGGATGATGAAACTAATATCATCTTAACGGCTAGAAAATCACTGCTAACACTTAATAATACCACCTGGACTAAGTGCCATAACGACAATTTTGATATCCCTATGGTAGCTTATGATTTAGCGCAGGTTGCTGATTTAGTATTTTTTATATTTTAGATATGCTTAGTAGAATCATAAAACCAGAACTAGTAGGACTATCGAGATATGATGGACTCATTTTCATACCCAATAGTAATGGTCCACTAAAAGCAAAGTTAGAAAAGAAACTCATTAGGACCTTTAAATTAATAGGGTTTAAATTTGAGATTTCTTCTAACCTTAAAATAGTTGATTACCTAGACATCAGCCTTAACCTTAATGATAAAACCTTTAAACCTTACAATAAAGAGAATGAAAACCCCAATTATATTAATGTTAGTTCTAACCACCCCAATGCCATTCTGAGATAAATACCCACGACCATTTGCACCAGAATTAGTAAATTATAATCCAACAAAAAATCTTTAATAAAAATAACGCACCATATGAAAAGGCTCTCCACATGAGTGGGATGTAAATGTAGAAATAGAAAAAGAAAAATCATTTGGTTCAACCCTCCCTTCTGTAAACTGTCAAATATTAATATTGGACAGCACTTTCTAAAATCAATAAACAAACACTTCCACAAAAACAACCCTCTGTTAGGATCTTCAACAAGAAATTGATCAAAATTAACTATTCCTGCACTAATAACATGTACCAAATTATCAACTCCCATAATAATTATATCTTAAGTAAAGTCTATGGGAAATAAACTAAATCTAACATGAAACCCTACTGTAATTGTAGAAAGAGAAACCTGCCCAATCAAGAGCAAATGCAAATCTACTAGGGTAATATATCAGGCAACCATTAACCCCTACAGAAAATATAACAAATTATAATGTTTACATTGGAATTTGTGGGAGAATTGAAACAGAGAATTTATACTCATAGGCACTCATTTGCCAATCCTAAATTAAAATACCAGACAGCCCTTCTGAAAAACTTTTGGGAATTCAAGGAAAAGGGTTTGAACCGTCAAATAAATTGGGAAATTACAGGTTTCAAACGTACTCCCAATAGTTTTAGAGAAAGGTGCAGGCTATGTTTAGAGGAAAAAAATTAGAATAATAAAATACAGTAATCAGTGCAAAGGAAAGAGCTAGTGTTAAAATGTAGACATAGAAGCAGGTTTAAACTTATATAAGAATATAGATCTTACCTCATTACTTAGTAACTCCCAAAAAACAACAGTCCTCCAACTGATACAACCCCCTTTTGATTAAATTTTTACTTTAATATATTCCTCTTAAAGAATTTTTGATACAGCTTCATATTCCCAATAATTTAACTGACTCTTAATGGTACAAAAATAATGACGTAATAATGTTGTTTTTTGACGTTAAAAAATACGTCAAAAAAAATTATTACGTCATTAATTTTGTACCAACCTAATATGTGTGTGTGTGTGTACATATATGTATGTATGTACATATGTGTGTGGGTATATATATATATATATATATATATATATATATATATATATATATATATATATATATATATATGTGTGTGTGTGTGTTGTACAACATGATTTATTCCACTGGTTGTTTCAGTATTACTTAGAGATTTTGGGGACCTATTATTTAGATGATTTATTCTAACATTAAAGTGTTCTGTCTTTAAATCCGTCATCACTTAATAATATAAAACCCTTATTGTCTAAATACAATTTATTGTCAATCCTATTAAAACATATATGTTGTTGGTATAGTTTGGTATCCCCTAGCAGGAACCTAAATTCATTTACATACAACTAGAGGCTTTGGTCATAAATAAACTCCCATTCCAGCCCATTTCTCCTTAGATACCTCACACCCTCCCTTTGTCACCAACCCAAGCTTCTAATCTAAAATGAGACATTCCTTCGAGTAGGACTGTACCTTCTTCCCAACTGCAATCTAAGTACATCTTATATAAACTACAGTGTATGTGTCTGTGTGTCCAAGCAATTCCTCCATGCTCACTAGTCCGATTTCAATGATTCATAGCTCATTCAAAAGCTCTACAAGAGTTAGGAACAGGGAGCAATTTTCATTGAGCTCAGATTCAGGCTTGTCAGATTATGTGAGGTTAAAAATGTATATTAATATATTATATTAGCCATTATTGTTGCTTTCATGGTTCAAGGGGAGTAAGTCTTATTTTCCTTTTGTATCCAACATAGCAGTGCATGTATGATTATAAACTAGATTAATAGCCACCCTATTGGTTGTTATTTAACCTAGCTCCTGTGGAGGACTCTTGATTTGGCCATCATCACAATAGCTAAAGAGGAGTAGATGCAATAAGCATCAATAAACTACAGAAGAATTCAAAACTGATTGCTGCATTTAAATATGGAATTAATGTTTAAGCATATCTTTTAAAAGTTCAACAATAATTCTTCAGCTGCCAATTAATTTAAAGACGATTTGATGTATGTAGATCCTTATTTTCTGTACAAACAATTATTTTTATTTCATGGGTGACAGAACAAGACAATTTATAAGATAAAATTAATATAGTGCAAAGATGGGAAAATAGAAATTAGAATTAGTAATACATTCAAAATTAGTTAAAGAAACATAATAGCTAATTAAGTAAAACCTATATATTGGAATTTATATGAATAAATGTGTTTGGGGCACAATTATCCAATGATTTATAGTAATTTATACGGTGTTTACTCGTTCCCCCATGAGGACGAGATGTGACACAAGGTCTTTGTAAAGTGGGGGCCTGAGCGCGTTCACCCAGGAAAGGGACAAAAATTCCTCACAGCCCAGGCCTCGGTGTGAGCACCGATCACTCCCTCTTGTAGAATGGGTGGGCATGGCCTCGGGGAGCTGTTCCCCAGGTCTGGGCACCTCTCAGTATAATTTTTGTCAGTTGCCCCTCTGTCCTTTGACAGAGAAGCCCTGAGCGCACTCTGCCCAAAGACAGAGACACAACTGGGAGATGATAAGCCTGAATTGAAATCCCTACAAAGAGGAATTTATATTTAATTTATACGATAAAGCACAATATCTGTATTATATATTATCTAATTCTAGGCAGTATCACTCTTCAGGTTTGCATATTGATTTTAAAAAAATATATCTTTCATTAATTAACTTCATTACTGTTCCAGGATTGTATTGATTTTCATATCAAAAATAGTTCAGTTTAGGAAAATTGTCTTATATAGTGCAGAAAAATATTTGAAAATTGTATTTTACTTGGCCAACCACAACATGGCATTTATTTGTTAAACTTTCATTAAATATAAAAAACCAGTTTATCGATGAAATATA
>OZ010576.1:69434826-69474826 GCA_963932145.1 Acanthosepion lycidas
TTTTTCAACATACAACAAGAATAATCCAGAACTATTTACAGAAATTACAAAAAATCTAGACCTGCTTAGCAAGAATGACAAACTGCTTTTAATTATTTTGCTTGTTTTTAGTATATTTTTCAAACGCCAATCTAAAAACCTAAAACACCTTCTAACCTTATCCAAATTTAACCAACACACAATACAGGAAGTCACAAAATGCAACAAAAAAAGATGTGGGGTTTTGTGAAATCATTATAGAAGGAAACTCCTACACTTTTGAAAACTCCTACACTGCAACACCAAAAATGCGATTTATGCACAAAATGCAAGAAGTCATATATAGGTATCAGCTAACAACTAAACAGCAGGGTCTCCCCTACACAAAAGCAACATAAAATTACCAGACAACAGAAAATTCTTTGTATCACAACACATCTATAAATGTAACCAGGGTGAATTTAAAATTATGCCAATATACCAAACAGACATTTATACTTACAAATACAAGAAAAAAAACTTCATAAACAAATTTAAACCAGCACTAAATAGATTGTAAGCCTTACACAACATGGGAAGTGTCTCTGTGTATACTAATTCCTTATAATAAGAAAGTGTGTATGTATAGACAGGGAGTGCACATGTACATGTGTGTACTTATATATATATATATATATATATATATATATATATATATATATATATAGTGAAAAATGGGTTTCTTGAAGATTTTTCATGGTTTTCTGTTATACTTTGGGGTGAGCATAACTGATTTTGATGAAATTGTACACGCATGATGCAAGAAACAAGATGGTGAGATTTTAAGTTGAGAAATGTGCATGAATAGTATACACACAGACACATCTTGTTTTATAGATGTATATATCATAATAAAACAATTTATACAAAGAATTAATTAGCAATGTTAATGTAATTAATGGCAAAATCATTTTCCTAACAAGACTTGATGAGACATTAACTTACTATCAATTCCTTGAATAATAAGATCCTTATATTCGAGTTGTTGTCAGATGGAAGACACATGCCAAGTGCTGTTGACAATTTCAAATTGTCATCCTCAGGGCGCAATTTTCCCATACATAGGGTAACACCAAGACAAAATGTGTAGACTGAAAGATGTTTTTTTTTTCAATTATGCTATTTGACATTTATTATTAAAAAAAGAGCACAGCATGTCAAAATGTCTAAGGCAGTTCTTCAATAAAATTTTTTTTCATTAAGAGGAAAAACCAAAGTATTTTTTTGATTATTTAAAAAAGATTTTTATCCTTCTTAGCACGTCCAAAATTTTAGTTGAAAAGGTCAAAGTTTTATAAAGTGATATATGATCACCATTTTATTAAAAAATACCATTGGTCAGGTCTGGTTTTAAGATGTTTTAATATTTCACAAGTTGTCCTCAATAATAACACTTATTCAAAAGCCTGTGGGATACTTGTTATAGCTGATTGTGGGTGCCTGATGTTTAGTATAGCATATAATGTTGTATGTATACTTAAATACAGTATACCACCCTACTCACTAACACCCACATACCTAGAGGGGGTGAGGCTTATCCCTCAGCTTACAATGATTATAATGTACTGTGAGTGCTGATTTATTTTTTTCGATTTTCAGATTTGTATTCCTTTAAGAATGGATTGCAAGTGTAAGAATAATTCTGACAGGTTCTGTTATATCTGCAGTAATGTGGTTCTTCCTGTCAAGCAAAAAATCAGACTTTGTGAAGAAGGTATATTGTGATTACTTTGGAGACAAACTAGGGGATCAGAATAAGCCCTTCGCTCCCCACATTTGCTGTAAATCAGGTGAAGAAAGGGATTGGAGGAATGGAAAAAGGAAGGGCATGCCATTTGCTATTCCAGTGGTCTCCAGACCACTGGAATAGCAAATGAAGGGAAGGAAAAGATCACATTACGGGCTGCTATTTCTGCATGATAAATCTGAAAGGAATAAATCACAAGAACAAGCAACATGTCCAATACCCAATGTTCATTCTGCCATAAGGCCAATACCTCATAGCCCAGACCTTCCTTTTTCTGAGCCAGATGGTAACATGGAATACAGCTCTGATTCCGAACATAGTGACATGACTGTTGTAGCTGGGGATGACGCATACAAACCAGAAGTGTATGACCAGCTAGTACCCTTGACACAACCAGAACTCAATGACCTGACATGAGACCTGAACCTTTCAAAGGAGTCTGCTCAGCTGCTGGGTTCATGTCTCAAGGAGAAACATCTGTTGACACCAGGAACAACGTTCTATCAAGACTCTGAGAGAAAATTAAGAGTTTTTCACATTCCAGGATAAGTCATCATTGGTTCATTGCAACAACATTGCCGAATTGATCAAATCAATGGGCTTAGGGTATGATGCTATGGAATGGAGACTTTTTATTGACTAATCCAGCAGAAGTCTCAAAGCATTTCTTCTACATAATTGGAATAGTTTTTCATCTATCCCTATTGGGCATTCAGTACAAACAAAAGAAATTCACAACTACATGGATCATTTGTTGTCTGCTGTTAACTACCAAGAGCACAAATGGTTGATCTGTGGAGATCTTAAGGTGGTTGGACTGGTCCTAGGGCTCCAAGGTGGGTACACAAAGTATCCTTGTTTTCTGTCTCTGGAACAGCTGGGCTGACAACCAACATTATGTCAAACAAGAGTGGCTGTTAAAACGAGGGTTAAAACCTGGTTTGCATAATGTTCAGTCTTACAATCTCGTTGAACTGCTTCCACTCTTACATATCAAGTTAGGAGTAATGAAGAAATTTGTGAAGGAAATGGACAAGGAAAGCAGCAGCTTTGCTTTCTTCCAGAAGTTTGCACAGATAATCATGGAGAAACTCTTTGCTGGTATATCTGACGGCCTGCAAATAAATGAACTCATGAAGGACCCAATGTCTGACGAAGCACTAAGCGAAGCTGAACTGTCTGCCTGGCAGTCATTGAAGTCAGTAGTTACAAACTTCCTGGAAAACCACCAGAGTGCAGAATACATGAAGGAAATTGAAGAGCTACTGAAGAGTTTCCGCCAACTCAGGGCACAAATATCAATCACACTTGGGCTATTTTCCAAAGAACTGTGTAGATTTGAGTGAAGAACAGGGTGATCACTTCCACCAAGACATTCGCATTATGGAAGAGCGCTACCAAGGCCGGTGAGATGTAAACTTTCTCGGACTACTGCAGGTGCATGAAATGGAATGCAGTGGCTGTCAAGCACAGGAGGAAGTCCCTGAAAAGACCTTTCATCCATGAATAGCTTCTTTGTGCATTTTTCAGTTTACTATAGCACAATGTGAGCTTTCTGCAAATACATCAACCCTAAATTAAGCATTATTTAAGTCAATAAGAAAATAAACAGTTATAATACTGTTCTATACATTTCAAATAAGAGCTTGTATCTTACTCATTTTTTCTAATCAGATAAAATTATTATTATTTTTTGATTCAGCGTAAAAAAAAAAAACTGCCTTAAAATCACCTATTATATATCCAATCTTGAAAACATCACAGGCCAGTGTTATTTTTTAAAGTTTTTACTCCTTTTTACAACATTAAAAATTTTTATTAAAAAACCTTTTTTTTTTTCTTATACTGGCAGTTGTACTAACTTTAAGTATAGCAAATTTAGCCTCTTTTTTGTGATGACTGACACATTAATTTGGAAATTCTTGCAAAAATCAAATAATTCTCGGAGCTTAATGAAATTTTCAGGACTTATTTACAAATGAATGAAATTATTTTGGCAAATTTTTTTATTAGAAAATCTTGGTAAAATTTTTTTTTTTTTACATGTTTTTTCCCTTACATTATTTCATGAAAGCTTCAGAAATTCATCGAGATAATTTGTAGTGATTATATTAGTTAAAAACAGAATTTTTTGAATCACCAATTTTATTTTGTAAAATCAGACTCATTTTATGATTCAGAACAGATTTCGGTAAGACTAACATAATAAAACTAATACATTATTTAATTAGAGAAGCTTTTAATTGTTTTATGAGTAGTATATATTAAAGACAATATTGTCTAAAGCAAAAAAAGTTTTTGATGAAAAATGTAATGAAAACAGATATTATAAAAATTCAATTTAAAATTGAATAATTTATAAAGATTTTGCATCTTTTAAAGTTCAACATCAATGAGCTAATTTTTAGAGAATATTGAGTAAAATTATATTTACTAATCATATATTTTAAAATCTTACTTATTACAATCTGAAAACCTTGACTATTTTTAAAAGAATTTTGATTTGTTTTTGTATGTGTGATATACATGCATAATTTCAAATTATGGATGTCCAAACCTATAATGTTGTCATTAAAAGGTCATGTGTTTTAAGGGTTGTGAAAAAAAAAAATCCTAATGTAAATTGTTGTCTGAATCCTGAAAATGTAGTCATAAATATCTATGGAACAACAATCTGCTGTCAATAAATCGATTAACACATCAGAAAGACCATATGATGTTTTCATGCTGGGGTCATCCATAGATTTGAAATAAACCATTTTTACAGACACAAGAACAATTTTGAATTCTATTTGTACATACTGGTCGTTTTCAGGTTGTAATAAAGCTGTATAATTTATGATCTGTAAAAGATATATCTACTTAATAACAGCATTGCCTAAAATAAACAGCTTTTTCACTAATTTTAAAATATTTAACAACTTTAATGTAAAAATTGTAAAAAGAAATTATAAGAAATAAATAATCGTTCTAAAAATTTTTTCACCAAAACAATTTTTGCCTTCAGACTTATTCATAAAAGCAACTAAAAGCTTTTGAAATTAAATAATATCTTTGTTTTATTCGGTTTCAGAACTGAATTACAGTAACTAGTTGTTTGATTTTACAAAAAAAATATAGATGACTTATATTAGTTAAAAGGAGAAGACTTTGAAGAATTTATTTACTAAAAAAACAGCATTGAATTTCTAGGGTTTTCATAAAATTAGTTATGGGTGGGGGTAACAGACATAAAAAAAATTTTTTTTACCATGACTTTCAAAATAAAAAACACATTTAAAATAATTTCAATCATTTTTGAATAAATCCTGAAAGTTTCATTAAAATTTGAGAGATGTTAATTTGGAAAATCTTAAAAAAAAAAAAAAATAATCTATCACTGCAAAAAAAAGAAGTGCTAAAATTTGCAATGTTATTTAGTAATATTTTTGCAAAGAGAAAACATGATTTTTTTTTAATCAAAAGTTAGAATGTTCTAAAGGATGCAAAAATTTAAAAATAACAATTAAAAAATACTTTGGTCTTTCCTTTTAATAATAACAAACTTGATGAAAACAAAATTTTATTGTCTAAATGTTTTAAGGCCATTTTTATCGTGCTATGGTCTTTTAGTTATTTCATGAAGTTATATATATATATACACACACAGATATACAGTGGTGGAATTAAATATTCGTACAGACACAAATTTTTAATTTATTGCATTTCCAACTAATGAATTAACATACTTTTCACATAATTAACTGTACGTAGATGCATAATAACTAAATATGCATAGAAAAGGGAAAAAACTTTTGATTTAATAGAAATAAATCCCATTTATCCATTTTAATAGGTGAAAAAAGTATTCATACAATACAAAAAAAGACAATCTTCCCTTAATGCTTTGCTGTAGAAGTGAATAATGGCTATTCTACAACTAACCCCTTCTTGTATTTCACAATTAATGATTTGCAAATTTTAGTTGGTATTTTGATCCATTCTTCTTTGCATATTGTCTCGATTAGATATGAATTTTCAAATAACACCAGATTCTTGATTTGGTTTAAATCTGATTTGGCCATTTCAGAATATTTACATTATTTTCAGCGGGTCATTTCTTCATAGATTTTGCAGTGTGCTTAGGATCATTATGTTGTTGGAAGATCCAATCGAGAGGAAGTTCAAGATTTTCAACCGAAATCATTAAATTTGCTTCCAAAATATTTTGATATGCTGCAGTATTCATTCTACCATCTATTACTAATATGTTGCCAATACCTTTTGCAGAAAAAAAAACCATCCCCAAACCATGATGCTGTCACCACCAAATTTCACTGTTGGAACTGTGTTCTTTTGTTTAAAAGGTGTTGCCATCTTTCCTCTATGCATGATTTCTAGAGTTACATCCAAACTCAATTTTGGTTCCACCTGTCCAATATGACTTTTCCTTATCCTTATGTTCATGAACAAATTTCAACATGTCATTTCTATGTCTTTTCAATAGCAGTGGAGTTTTTTGAGGGGGAGTGTGATTATAGATTGTTTCTATGAATTTCATTGCTTATTTAGTGACACAGATTCCTGATGAAAGCAAATCATCCTACAACTCTTGGCAAGTAACTATTGGATTTTGTTTAATTTGACAGAAGATTTCTTCAAGATCTTTGAGGAAATTAATGTATGGGAGCACCTGGTCTTATTTGGTTTTCAGCAGTTTTTGTACCTTGTAATGAATTAACTAAAGGTAGTAAATGGAATATTCAGGACATCTGAGATTTTCCTGTTACCTTCTTTCCAAAGATTAAAAATCAGTTCTTTTTGCAAATTTGTCAATTCTTTACCTCTTGCCATGATGATAACCTTCTTGCACTAATCAGTTACAGAATGTTCTGTTTTTTAGACTAAAAATAACTACTGATAACATTACCCGCACATTCTAGAATATTCCACTTGCATAATCTAGAGTATTAAAGCAATTAAAAAGTTTTAAAATATGAAATATATGAATGATTTAATAGCAATAAATCCCATTTATCCATTTTAATGTTTTCTATGCATTATACATCCGTGTACTGTTAAATAAACATACTTTTCATATACAAATTTTTAATTTATTGCATCTCTACCTAATAATTATGTGTACGAATATTTGTGTTCCCTCACTATATACATATATATATATATATGAGTTTGTCTGATGATTATATATATATATATATATATATATATATATATATATATATATATATTTTTATATGCACAGAACTGTGGAAAGTGTGTGTGTGTGTGTGTGTGTGTGTGTGTACAAATATATATATATATATTTCTGAGGTGAGGTATTGTAATTATTTACATTGTTTGGACTGCTGTCCTCATCTTTTTTTTATCATACACATGTGCACAAAACTAGAGACGCTGATAGTTTCAAAGTTTTTGAAAGAATATTGGGTGGGGGTATTTTTTCAATCTAGCAAAATTCATCTGTATTCTTTTTTTCTCCATCGCCTTTGTCCTTGACTATCCCACATTGTGACAACAGAAAATCTACCAAGAATGGTGATAAGGTGGTAAGAGCCAGGACACAAATTTTCCAGACATTTTCGTCTTAGTAGATTATTTTCTCTTTTAATCAAAGTGGCCACAATTTTCATATAGGGAATGCTAGTTTCATTATGGTGAACTACCAATGCGTTTTGTTTTAAAAAACAACATATTCTTTGAAAACCTCGAAACCAATAATATCAAGTCACCTTTCTGACAAATTGACACTGGTGAGATTTGAATCATGGTCTAATGGTTAAAAAGCAAACATTCTAACCATTTGGGTATGTATATATATATATATATATATATATATATATATATATACATACACACACACACACATATACATACACACAGTTTATATACAAATATATAAAAAGAAACCTGATACCTGAAGAGTAAAATGAATTTTTAAAAATGAAAAATCTTTCTTGAAGCTTTTATTTTAGTTTTAATTTCAAGCTAATAAATTAAAATTAATATTTCCAATAAACAAAATACTTTGCTAGATTCAAAACTAATGTAAAGTGACTGGAAGCAGGTTTTTATCCATTTTTCGCCATGTGTCAGCACAATGTTTTTCTCTTCATTAAAGAGTCTCTCAAAAATAAAATATACTTTTAAGAAACTTTATGGGAGGTATATTAACTGTTTTAAAGTTCAATTAATGCAATTTCAAACAAATACTACTTACTTTAATTTAAAATATGACAGAACTGCATTTTGAGTCTCAGAGGCAGGTTTTTTTGATTAGGTGTTGAGATTTTGACAGCCAGAAATTAAACTTTTTTTTCTACAGGGTGTATATCTGTAAAAATTACTTTAAGATTACTGGGTAGTTAAAAATCATAAAATAGGCCCTCAAATGCAAATATTTTATATAATTTTTAACTACCCCGTAATCTTTAAAATTCAAGAAAAATATGCTCCATAATTTTATCAAATTTTTGGTATTTTGGCTTTAAATTTACTGTAGTTACTGGTCTTATTTTCTGTTAATGTTGTGTATGAACATACATATTTACAAAAATCAACACATTTATACACATGCAAAAAAATTATTTTTCAAATACTGGTAGTTACTGAATTGTAGGAAGTATTTCCATTTATGATTAGTAAATATATAGATTTTACTTTATCTCACCTAACGGGCATGAATTAATACATAATTTTAAAAGATTATAAATCATTCTAAATAAAATTTTAAAAAAAAATGAAAACAATTCTTGTAAAAATTTATTATTCATTGAAAAATTTTTTTTACGAAATAGTGTCTATAATATATCTTATTCATAAAAGCAATTAAAAGCTTTTCTAATAAAATAATGTCTTTTATTGCATTTTTTATTTTACAATAAAGAGCAAATTTTCAGTAACTGGATGTCTTGGTTTTTTTACAAAAAAAAAAAAAAAAAAAAAAAAAAAAAAAATTGATAATTTAAATTCTCCATGCATTTCTGTTTATAACTAATATAAATATAATCCATACAAAAATGAATTCCTTGAAATTCCATAAAATAAGTGCTAGTGATGGGTGGGGGCGTAACAGATGTTTTTACCAAGGTTTTCTAAAAGAGAAACATTTCTAAAATAATTTCATTCTTTTCTGAATTAGTCCTGAATTTTTTATTCAAATCCAACAATTATTTGATTTTTGCAAGAATTTTCAAATAGATTATTAAATTTAGCATAGGGAATTTTAGTGTCATTTTTGCATTGAAAAACAAATCGATTTAATAATCAAAAATTCTTTTAATGTTTCCTCTTAATAATAACAAAGATTTTGACAATAAAACTTTGTTTTTGTTAAGTTTGGGTCATTTTTTTCTTATCATGTATGCTCAATTTTTAGCAAATCTGTAGCAATATATATATATATATATATATATATATATATATATAGGTACAGTGTTAGATATGTGTGTATGGATATATTTTTCTTTTTTAATACTACTTATGACAAAAATCATCACACTATCATTAGGAGGATTTCAAAAGCTTCATTTGATAAAAATAGAACATTCACATAAAACATTAAAAATAAAAAATCTATTAAAAAAAAATTAACACATAATTGTGAAAAAATTCTCATTTTTACTCATTTATCTTTCATATATCAATTGTTGCTTTCTTGTAGCTTTATTTTTTATGATACATTAACAATTTTAATAGAATTCTTGCGCTAAAAATAATAATTCAATACAGACTAGCACCATAAAACAATTTAAAAACATATCATTAATGGTTATCATTATAGTTTTATAAATTCTGGTTTTAAATTCCATAAGTCTGTAATAACATTAATACAATACATTCTTGAAACTTTTAGGAATTTACATTATTTTTAATTATAAAAAGTTAAAAAATTAAATAGAATAAAAACTTCCAACACTGATATACTGGGAAATGAATATACGAAAACCAAGCAGATATTTTCTTCCTCATGTTATCTTAAAACATCTGGTAATAAATTTTGAAACACTGATTTATTAAGGTAAATTCATTCATGTGTTCATTTAATTAGATTTACACTATAATAATCAATATCATAAGCAATTTAGTTCATTTCAGTTTAATTATTTTCTTCATTTTTAAGATAAAATAAAACAGATGTTCCAAATGTTTGCATTAAACTTCCTATGGTATAAGTATATTCTCATGGTATAAGTGTCAGAGAATTTATAGTTTGATAAACACCAGATTAAAAACACTGCATTCATCAAATTAAAAATGTGAGAAATGGAAGAGATGTTGAAAAAAATCACAAATGTCTCTTCAATTGATGTGTTGGTTAAATATTAGAGATGTAGAAAAGAAATAGAATTATGGCTTATTTTACTCATATAAAGAAATCTGCCAGAATTTAAATAAATAAACTCATCTGGAAATTAAATTTTCATTGGAGAGAAAATAAAAATGCAAAGTGTTGTAATTATTTGCAGTTTGTCAATTTTATTTGTATTTTTATTTAATTGCTAAAATAAATGAAATCATGAAAATTTTGCAAAAACATATAATTTGAAACAAACTGCTTAAAAATAGAAAATATTTATTTTATTAAGTACAAAACTTAAAAACTACACAAATAATTTGAATCTATGACTTCAGAGATAATGTCACTTCAAATAACTGCATACAGAAATGCAAACCAATAAGCTGTAATCTACTTCATATCTAAGCCTAGCCAAAAATTAATAATGAGCTCAGTATTAATTGTATATTCATTATAGAGAAAGAGCAAGAAGCTTGTGCATAGAAACTTGGACTAAGTTACACTGAATAAAATATTAGCTTTTTTGACAAGGTCATTTTTCTGTACCATTAAGAAACTGCAAATAACTGTCCAAACAGGCTTCAGAAGTAAACATGCTGAATTGATTTTAGATTTAATTTTTACTTTAGAGTAGAAGATAAATTTATGAATTTACATCTTTAGTTAATAATAATTAATCATAGTTCCTAATGTTATGATTTGTAACAAATAGCAAGTCTATCAAGTGTATTTATTGAATAGATGACTCAAATCATAGTTTTCCTTAGATATCACATACCTTGGTATGTGATATCTAAGGAAAACTATTCTGGCACATAACAAAGTTATCAGAACTTTCAATTTAGTGATCAGTTTTCATTATTTAAGGTTTATATTGTTGAAAAGTAGCAATACCTTGGCTATTATTGTCTGTAAATAAGAAATTATTGTAGTAAAATCAATAAAATTTAAAAAGGCAAAACAAACCTAAGGTTTTTCAATCAAATGAAAATACTATGCCAAAAATGTAGATTTTGATGAGCAAGAATGCTTACTTCAGGAAAAAGGTGTCAAAAAGTACAGTTTTATGAAAATTTTCATTAGATAA
This sequence comes from Acanthosepion lycidas, assembly GCA_963932145.1. Taxonomy (NCBI): domain Eukaryota; kingdom Metazoa; phylum Mollusca; class Cephalopoda; order Sepiida; family Sepiidae; genus Acanthosepion; species Acanthosepion lycidas. The sequence continues at coordinate 69,445,978 of OZ010576.1, forward strand.
AAGATTTACTAAATCCTATTCTCCTTGAAATTCTAAGTAAAAACTGTTGTGAGCTTTGGGTATGGGAGAACATAATTTGACTGATTTAAATTTTTGAAAATTTATGTCACAAAAGCTGATTTTGCAATATAATTTCTAGTGTTTGCTAATTTAAATTGGAGCATGCCACAAGAGATTCTGCACTTTGAAAGTACTTTGGCTCAAATTCTTGGTTGGAGAAATAAATTCAATTTATGTTTATACTTTAGGACAAATCAATAAAATGCAAATTAAAATTTCATAGAATTATAAATATATTACTGAGAAACATTTATAACTTGATTAGTCATTGATTAGTCAATGATATAAGCATAACACAAGGTACTTTCACTAATTCATATGTAAGATTTAAAATGAAATCTTTTTATTATTTTTAAAAATTCATTTTACTTTAATTGAAAGCTAAAAGATCAAATTTACTATTTCCAGTATGCAAAATACTTTGTGGTGTATTTCAAACAGAAATTATATTGATTGGAATCAATTATTTTTCAGTAAAAAAAATCAATGAAATCAGCCATTTTGACACATTTGTAAACAAAAGTTAATTGTTTTAAAAGTTTTGCAAAAATAAAATATTCTGAAACATTAATTTAACTTTAAATATTGCTAATTATTTTCAAGTAATCTGATTTGGAACAAATATTACTTAGAGCATAAAATGTTGTATACAAACATTTAACCACAAGGGTCTTGTTTTTCTGACATGTTAATCAATTTACTGACAGCCTAACATGTTGACAGTTAAGTATGGTAGAGCAGAATTGATAGCAGCCAATTTTTGTGTAAGGGGGAACAACCCTTAAAACACGTGACTTAATGATAATGTCAGGGATGAACATCCTTACATACAAAAACAGATCGAAATTCTTTTTAAAAATATTCGGGATTGTCAGATTGTAATAAGCTTTACAATATATGATTAGTAAATATAGTTTTACTTAATAACAATATTTCCTAACAGTTATACCACTGAAACTGAATAATTTATAAAGATTTGAAATCTTTACAAGATTTGTTTTAAAATTCAATTTAAAATTTAATAAATAATGAAAAGATGCATTTTTCATGGAAAATTTTTTTTCTTCAAGTTTCTCTAATTAAATAATGTCTTTGCTCTATCGATTTTTTTTATTTTTCAATTCAGAGTAGGATGGGGTCAATTTTTTTCAATTCAGAGTAAGATGGGGTCTGATTTTAAAATAAAAAAAATAAAATAAAAATAAAAAATTGGTGATTTAAATTCTTCAAAGAATCCTGCTTTTAACTAATATACTCACTAAAAATTATGTTACATTTCTCAAGTTTTCATAAAATTAAATAAGGGGGTGATACACGTGTAAAAAAAAAAAAAATTACCAAAATTTTCCTATTAAAAACAAATTTCCAAAATAATTTCATTCATTTGTGAATAAGTCCTAGAAATTTCATTAAAATCCAACAATTATTTGATTTTTGCAAGAATTTCTAAATTAATGTATGTCATCTTAAAAAAAATTGCTATGCTAATAATTAGTACCATCAAATGCAAAAAAAAAAAAAAAAAAAAAAAAAAAGATTTTTAATCAAAGTTTCGAATGTTGTAAAAAGTAAAAAGTTTATTTAAAATAAGTGAAAAATACTTTGATCCTTCCTCTTAATTTAATGGTCAAAATCTTTATTATTGAGTTTTCATTATGGCATACTGATTTTTAGTGACTTCATGGATGTACCTATATAGTAAGAGACAATTATATCTTAAATAAGTTTTATATCCAAAATCAGTTTATTCAGGATTTCAACATTTAGCTCAAACTATGTCACAAGAAAAACTTGGAAAAGCAGCTATAAAACAACAAAAATGTTGTTCTTAAAAGTAAAAGAAATAGGTTTTCTTTTGTAACAAAAATTCATTTTGTGTTTTCCAGTGGAAAGTTTAATTTTTACTTATCATTTCTTTGAGAATTTTCTATATATTAAACATATGAAACATCCTAATTGGCTTGGAAATCTAGATATGAAGACAAAGCTTAGAACATGATCAAAAGCTGATAATTTTATTCAAGTTATGTGATTAAGTTGAAAAAAAAGTGTTTGTCCTATTTTCACTTTTCTTTAAATATATTTTATATATAAGTGTTTTCAAGAGTTAAGACATAACATTGTTAAAATAATCAAATGTTTTCAGATGGGGCAATATAATAATGTAGAAATAGTAAAAACAACAATTAATAGAAAAAAAATTGCTATAAATAATGCAAGCAAAAAAAAAACAAAAACCAAGTACATATATTGAAGTAATCACTTTCATAAGTTTGGAATAAACAGTTGTATTCATTAATACTTATTAAATGTATCAAAATAAATTAAAAATACTGCTCAATTATTTAAAAAAAAAAAAAAAAACTGAATGAAAATTTCACATCACCCCTTACATCTGGCCACCTAACTCTCCACACTGCAACCCCCTTGATTATTATGTGTGGGGCACAGTTGAGTGAGAGACCAACAAAAATCCTTGTAGCACCAAGGATGAACTGAAAGCAAGGATTATTGCAGCATTCACCAAGGAAACTGTCCAGAAGAGTTGCAAGAGATTGACTTAAACCATGGCCTCCAGACGACTTTGCAATGACAATTGAATAAATTTACTCTTTAGTATTTCAAGATATTTTTGTGTAATATTGGTCAATATAAATTTTTCAAATGAGATGTCAGTGTCTAAATTATACAAAAATGAAAATAACAGTTTAACCATCACACAAAGCTCACAGAAAAAATTAAATTAAAATCATTCTACATATGAAGTTAAACAGGTATTTTTGTCAATATTAACAAATAAGATTTTTGCAAAGAAGAAAATTAATATTATTTCTTAATAGCTGTATATCACTTAATTATAAAAGTGTTTAGTAATAGAAATTCACACAAACTTATGTTATGCTTACTTTTTAACATTAGGCACAATACTATCAATGGTAATCAACAAAAGAAAACAAATATCTAGGTAAAGAGAAATAAATCTTTCCAGTCCAATATGATACTGTCCAATTATTCTATATTGAGTTACTCATCACAAAAAATTTGAATATAACCAGACAAAGAAACAACATTTTAAATCTACTACATAGTTATTGTTAGAAACATGCTTTCTGAAAGTATATTTTATGTTGAAGTAAAAACTTGGAATATTGATCTGTGGTATTGGTGCAAGACTAACAAATAGAACTGCACAACTCAAACATAAAAATGAAGATAAAAAAAGCAATTTTCAGCTTTTAATTGCAATAAGTGCTTGTGATATGAGACAAAACAATGGGCTGTATTGAATTGTTAAATCACACACTAAAGTCATCTCACTTCATTTAGAATATACAGCAAACATACAGACAAGAAAAATAATGTCATGCATGATTACTTCAAACTTAAACAATTATGTATTAGCCAGATTAACAGTTATTTCATATAAAATTCATATCTAGGAATATCTGAGTTACTAGTGGTTCAGTAGTATCACCATAATAAAACATGTCACAATTCTTTTTGGTTTCCCAGCATGTATAAAAGCTATAATTATACTATATTGTAAACTATGAAGTGTGCAATTGCATTTTAAAAATAAAAGGAAATAAAAATGTATGCCGATTTGAAAAAAAATACTTATTGCTATCAAAATATGCAAGACATGAAGTGAGAAAAAGTGGCTGGCAGAATTTGCTCAATGTAGGGTTGTTATAAAGTATAAATTTGTTGAAAAGTGCAATATCTGCATAATGCAGTAAAATGAGATGTTTGCATTGTAATTTCTTTACATGATTTTTTTACAATATCTATTGCTAACAGCAGTTAAAGACAATTTATCACTTCAAGTTTTCTGTTCTTATTTCTGTAACTGTCCATTTTCTTTATTGATGCAATTCTGACATTGATTTAATTTTTAAAATATAAATTATTCTTGTACATTTTTAGCTGGATATATTAACAAGAAAATAGTAGTAATATTAAAAATGGAATTTTATTAGATTAATATGAAAGTTTAACACATTCAAATTTTTAAATGAAATATTTGCAGAATTTTGTCAAGTGTAATTTCCTGATGCCAAATAAAATTTATAACACACTATAGGATAATGAAAGAATTACTTTAAAATGAACAAAAATATAAATACTCTTGATTTTTTTTCTCTTTTATAACACTATATTTGTTCTTTGGCCTATACATAGATGAACAATGTCTGTAGTCAATTAAAAGACAGTACTTTCAGTAATGTATTTAGATTAGAATTTTAATACAATTTATTTAGTTACAATATGGCAAAATTATTCAACTTGATATAAATCAAAATGCATTATAATTATGCCTTTTATTTATAACTAATCTATTTCAACATGTCAGTAACTGAAGTTAACTATACTTATATCTTTGACAAGTATATGACATTAATAAGTTCTTAGTATGTTTTGTAACAGTTACCAAATTAAATTTCATATAAAGCTATCAAGGACGGATCCCTCAATGGACACAGGGAGTAATATATAATTTATGATAAAAACTACAACATAATATAAAAGTAACTATATTTCTTCTTTGATTTTGTCATATCTTTTGTAAAAAGAAATATTTATAACTTGCAAATAGCAACTTCTTTTCTAAAGATTTGGTTTATAGTATACACTAAAAGGAAAATAAAATGTAAGGAAAATACAGAGAGTGAAGAAAAAAAATTAAAAATTGATTTATTGCATTTTTTCAAGTACAATATATATCTACACACAAAACAGATTAGTCAAAGAATTTAAAAAAAAAACATTACTATCACAGGCTTATAAAAAAAATTCATAAATTCATAAATTTGGTAAATGGCTCAACCTTAACCAGAATTTATATAACAACTATTTCCAAGAATTTCAGTCACGTACAACTGAGAATAAAACATTTAAAAGTACTAACAGAAATAGCCATCATAACTTTTTTTCAACTATTTTGTATATAAAAAGTATTATTAGATTACTGTAAATATTGAAGTTCTACCTTTTTAAACTTATTTTTCTAAGAAAATATGTTATTTAACAATGAAGAACATTTGTATCAACTCTAATAGCCATTGTTTATGAAAGAATAGGGAGCATTTATTCAAAACAGACTGATTAAAATGACATTCTGTAACTATTCTGGAAATCAGAATGATGGTTATAGTATTTGAATGAAGCAATGCAAGGAAAATTAGAATCTTAATTTTACATAGAGAAAAGCTGATTAGATTTTGCTCAAGTATTTTGATTAACTCAAAATTTGATTTTGCCAGACGTAAGGTCCATCATGAATAAATAGTGTCAATTACAATAAATTTTAGAAGTGCATGAAATGAAATGACACTAAAGATCTAAATGCTAAAGTGTTTGAAGATAAATAGAAGATGGATATTAATAAATAAAATAAAAAGAATTAAAAACAAAAAGTGCCCGAGGAAATGCTGCAACCATAGACTGAGAAACATGCAGTAACAATTTCTCAAAAATCAGCTCATACCTGTCAAAGTACTTGACACATTTTACTAAATCTTGTTTTAACTATCTAAGTGTAGCATAGAAGCAAACATTCAGAGTCAAAGTTATAATACTAAACTTTCTACATTATTCTATAAGTTGATGATTATTTCCATTTCAACTTTACCCAAAACTCAGAAAACTGAAAAATGACTTGCATTTACTTTTTTCTTAGAGGGAGTAAGAGGGCAAGACAAAATGTAATGATCATAAAATATATTAAGAACAACCAGCAGAATAACAAAACATTTTAGAACTTCTCAAAATTAAAATCCTGCACACCAATTATGTTAACAAATATCCACCTTTGCTTTAACTAAAATACATGAAAATTTGGTCCTTTGAGGAACTGCAAAAGTTTCAATCCTGTTTACACATTTTCAAATTTGGAACTTAGTCTTCAAAATTAATGCAAAGTGTCTTATAAGAACTAGAATTCTGATACTAACTTCATTTATTAAATGGATTTACTATCGCAGTTTCAGAAATCATTCCAACCAAAATTGTAAACTTATAGTAATCTAAAATGAATGTTAATAAAAAAAAAAAAAAAAAAAGTTATAAATTTATTTTCTTGTATCTAAAAATAATATGCAAACACAATATCTTCAAAGCTGTACTGTAGTGTCATGTAGCAATTATTATTTGAAATGATTAAAAAAAATCAATTATAGAGTGCATGAGAACTCATTCAAAGTCATTATACCAGCTCTGGAGTTAATAAGCAATGTTTTTCAAAAATTAGTATCATACTGCTAATATATAATAATTTCCATGAAATTCATAAAGAATCTACAAAAAACTGACTTGAAGTGCTACCTTTAAGAAATTAACAGCTAAGTAAATAATTTATTTATATATTATTCTGTGTAGAATATTCATGCATTTATTACATTAATTCTGTGTATAATTCCTGATTTCAAATTATCAAGAATAGAAAAACCAATAGGCACTTGAGCAGTTATAAAATGGTACAAGATAGAGCAATAGGAAGAAAAAATAGTCTACACATGACCACAGTAATAGGTCTGTCAAATCAGCAAGAATTGATGGTAATGACTATTCCATATCACTATTTAAATCCATGGTTTGATATGAAAATACTACCAAAAAACAATTTCAACCTTCTGGATTTTTAAAATCTTGATTAATGAAAAAGTTATTTTTGGTAACTTGTAATTAAAGTCACACATTAGAGAAAATAGGGGAAATGCATGTAAAAGTACATATAAAAATCAAATGACTGAAATGTACCACAAAAAGATTAAAATATTTTGAAATAGTCCCTTTTTTTAATATTCATCTCCAAAAGTACTTAGGATGATTCTGGACGATTAAGATTATCATGGCATTAAAAAAAAAAAACAACATCTATATCACATTTTTCCCTCTATCTCATGAACAATAAACACATCTTGAGAGCAAGTGGATTTTTGTTTTTCATTTTAGAGAGTGATGGCATTTTCAGAACAAACTCTATATAAATAGATAGTAAATAGAAAAAAATTGACTTTTCAGTTCAAGGCATGTTGCAGAATATTTTCAAGGGGAGGTAAATCTAATAAAACATGCTAAAATCTGATAAGCATAATTCTACACTGATCTATTCACACTACCTCATGCCAAGCTAGAGGTAGGGCACTAATTTTATACAGGACATACACCTCACTATGTATTTCCCATGATATTTTACATCACAGTAACATAACATTGTCATAAAATTATATATATATATATATATATATATATATATATATAGGGGTCATCTTGCAATGATTCAATTTTTAATGTGCAAGGTAACAGATATTTAAATATCAAACTATTTAGCATTCCTTTACATATCTATACATGTCACTGAGAAACAAGTATGTGCACATACACACACACACACACACACACATATATATATATATATATATATATATATATATATATGACAAATGAAGCACTTTTGCTCATGTAATGACAGTGTGAAAAAATTCCAACTGAGTATGAATTTGAGAATGATCATCAAAAGCATGTTTTTTTTTTTTAATTCTTTTTTAAAAGCCAATTTGAATAGTTTAAAAATAATGAGATTATAAGGAGTAACATCTAACTAAAAGTTTCTGGATGAAAAAATATACAGTCAGCTAATTATCCACAAAAATGTAAATAAAAAAAATTATGATTATCAGGAAAAAGAAAAATAAATCATGGAAGGACAGAAAAATGGAAGGAAAAAATGAAAATAATGGAAGAAAAAATATTTGAAAATGTAACAGAAGAAAAAAAAAAAAAAAAAAAAAAATGGAAGAAAAAAATAACAAAAGAAAGAACAATGAAAGAAAAAAAAAGTAGGAAAAAAAAGACAAAATCTCTGGCAATGGTGAAAGAAAAACTTCAGCACCATTATCTTTCAATCTTTTGTGTTTTTCTTTTATTTTTTTTTTCCTTGTGTTTTGTTATTAGTTCCTCACAGCCAAATGTTGTGTTGCTTCTGCTAATTATATTTTACAGTAAAACAAACTTTCTTACTGCCAGTATTCCTTACTCATGAAGAGCACCTCTTCTGGCAGACATAAGCCTGAGCCTGTAAACATCCCATGACTGATTCATCTGTCAATAGCATCTACTTGATAAAAAAAAAAAGATGCTAATTCTATAAAGAGATGGGATATTTGGTCAGGTAAAAATACATCAAGGTGTCGCACATGTGAAGAAAATATTCTTGCAATTATGGTTGTTCCTGTTGGTTATCATCATCATCATTATTATTATTATTATTATTATGGTTCATGTTGTTGTTGTTGCAGTTGTTACCTCTCAAAAGAGAATCCAGGAGAGAGAGTACTGAAAATGAAAAGATATTCATTATATCCAAGACAATGAAAACAAAACAAAAAAGTGAAATAAGCTAATGCACACTCACTTAAAAAGGCATGAACAGAAATGAAACTGAGCATAGTCTTCTCAAAAATAAATGTAACTGATACCTATCATACCATAATAGATACTATTTATTTCTGTGTCTTGTATGTAATTATTGTACTGAGTAAATACTAGTTATTTGTACAGAATATATAATTTTAAAATTATTTTAGTGATATGAAATAATTTTATTTCTTCATCACACTTTTAAATCTAATATACAATTAGTCACTTTTATTAATAAAGATTTTTTTTGTTTTACAGAAAAAATTATCAAATAAAATAATAAAAAAGTAGTAGCTGTACCAAAATCAGTTGTGTTTATTCCAGAAGTAGAAGATTCTACTTTAAGAGGTGGGTGTACTATGCTGAGCAAAGAAATCAATACTGACCTGATGATAACAGGGTGGTAACCCTGGTTAACATTTTATTGCAGGAGGATGCCTAATGAAAATGTGGAGCAGGAAATAATTAGGATTAAACAGTAAATAAAAAAATCTCAGGGAGAAACTAATTAAGTGTTAAGGAAAGAAAGAATAGATTAAAAATAGTAACTGGAAACTATATAATGACTTCAAAGAAGGCTCCAGGAACATCTGAACCTGAAATAAGCCAAGTACAATTCATTAAGATTTAGTAAAACTAGATGTTCCCCAATCCCTTTTAGTTGCCTCAGGAACAATATGACAAAGATTTATGGTCTTTTGAAATTTATCAAATTCCAATGATATCTAAAATGTTCATTTTGGCACCAAAATTCAAGCTCAGTGATGGCCTGAATGCATTCTAATAAGGAGCATGTGTTACTGAACAAAAAGGTGATATGAATATCTTTTAAAAAAATATGCAAAAATCAATATCAGGGCTGAGCAAATTTTCTCATATGAACACGATGGACAATAGCTGTAAGATGACAACAGGAGGACCAGACAAGGAGAAGAGGTCCATTCAAAGTCCATTCCCATCTCACTGTTACTGCAAATGCAGAGACAAGTAGAAATAGACAATATAGTTCAAGAATCAAAGTGCCATATGTCACTACAATTTACTTCTAGAAAACATTCCTGCCAAAAAAGTTGCCAATCAGGCTATAGAAGATGATTAATAATATCTTATTCCTTATTAATTTCTTCTATTTGTTTTCATTAAATCTGCTGTTATTTATCAACAGTGTTTTTTGCTTCATTCTGTGAAATTGGTTTTCAGTAAAAACAAAGAAGTTATAAATTTCCAACATGCTGATTTTGACATGTGATAGTATTCTTGGCATTGTTGATATTCAGAGCTGTCTTTAGGTAGTGCTGACTGACAATAAATGCCTCATTCTAGGACAATCCAAAGGTATTAACAGAATGGTACATAAAGTAAAATCTTCTAAACAACAGTAACAACATTCCTTTTTGGGGAGGATATCCTGATAGCACCTGCATAGATAAAAGGAAAAAAATAATTTGACTGTCACGTCTCCAATCAACGCTTTTTCTGATTTACATAAATGATCTGGCTAAGAATATACTCTGATCATCTGTAAATGACTATGCCGATGATACAACAATATATGGGCGCAACTCTAAAAGTCTTGATGATCAGAGATTGGCAACTGATCTCTCTTCTGATCTAACACTAACTGAAGAAAAACTGGCTGGTTACATTAAATGCCTCTAAAACCAAACTGGTTACATTCCATCACTAGCGATCAGACCCCAAACTACCACCAATCATGATGAGCGGATGTCCCCTCAAGGTGGCACTGTGCTTTGAGGATATTGGGCCTCAAACTCACACCAATCTTAAGTAGAATTCCTATATATCCTAAAGATGTAGGTAAAATGATCAGCTCCCTGTACTGCTCCAGTAAGTATCTGACTCCTTATGCTATTCCCTACCTTTATAACAGCCAGATCAACCTAAAAATGGCATACTGTTATCATATTTCGGCACGAGCTGCCCCGATCTCACTTTACAGTCTTGTTAGAGTTCAAAAGCATCTCTGAGTCCATGTTGGAGAAGAATTATTTTCCATACTCCAACCTCTCTCACAAGCAGGATGTGGTATGTCTCTCACTGGTCTATTCAAAGTTCATTCCCATCTCACTGTTACTGCAAATGCAGAGACAAGTAGAAATAGACAAGAATATAGTTCAAGAATCAAAGTGCCATACATCACTACAATTTACTTCTAGAAAACATTCCTGCCAAAAAGTTGCATGGAAAGTGCTCAGACAAACTGCATCTCCTGGTTCCACCAGACCTGACCTTATATAGTAACAAACCACTCACATTCCCTCCATATTTCATTAGCAAGAAGTAAGTTCTATTCAAACAGCTTCTTCCCATGAACGATTGTCCTATGGAATAGATTCCCAAGAGGATGTTTTCATGATCCCTACAATCTTAACCTGTTCAAGTCTAGAGTCAACCATTATCTTCCTCTACTATCCATATAAATTACACCTTAACATAACCCTCTACCTCAAGTTGCACAGCGTGAACCTTACAGTAAAAAAAAAAAATAAATAAAAATATAATAATAAAGCCATATCCAAAGGGAAAGGAGAAAAAAATGGTTATGAGAGGAGAGTAAACATTTCTTTGGTATGCGGTCCAGATAAGTGACAGGGAACACCAATGGGCTACAAGTAAATTGGAAGAAGTAGCATACATTGACTTATCAGCTAAGTTATGAAAACCAGGCCAGTATAGATCTTAAAGCAGGCTGATTTTCTTTGCTCAACAGAGAGGCAGCTGAGGAACATCCATGTTAGAGGGGTAGCAGTAAATTGTATCTTCTGTATGTCTTAGATTTCCCAAACAAACTGAACGGGTTGGTATATTTTGTCTGCTATTTCTTTCTTTATGTCTAATACATCTAAAGACAATTGTAGAATGAATTGGTGATAACAACACAAAAACATGCAATTTTTACATTTTTTTTTTTTTTTAGAGGTAATCTTCCTTTACCATAAAAATATCTATCTTGTTATTTTTCTCACACTTTTCTACAATATAAAACATTTTATTATGTCCATCCAGAAATCTTTGCATAAGATTTAGGAAATAACATGCAAATATATAACACTTTTGCATTATTTACTTGGCTCTACTTTCTACTACAAAACTAATACATGCATTTATGTACACACAATTTTGTATAAATTATCTTGGTAATAATTGATAATTATAAGTAGATAGCAACCAGTAATAAGAAAACACAATTGAACAAGTTCTCTTATTCAATGTTTTCACTGTATAACAACAAATGTAACGCAGTTCTTGATTTAAAGAGACTTGGAGCAACTAAAGTACTGAAGTTGTTTGTTTAAATCTTCTGGCCACTTAGTTCAGATAAATTGTCATTTGGTGCAGAGTTAAGTCTCTTGAAATCACTTCTTTAATGATCTCTATTGTAACAGCATACAAATAATAATCTGAGAATACACATTTAACTTCTGGTTCAGTGATAGCAGTAATGAAAATGTTTCCAGCTTTAGCTATGAACTTATAAGTGTATTTACCTAGTCTACATTATAGGCTGACATGAATTGAGGCTAAATCTATATGTACACAGTCAATAGGTAGAATATATTGTGATCTTGGTTTTATGTGCTTTGAACTTTCAAGATAGAGTGATTATGACTTTTCACAACTACCTGTTTTTTGCTGGGTTAAGTAACTTTTTACCTGCAACCATGCCCATTGTTGTTGTTTGTTCAGCCAGTCACTCAAAATTGTTAAGCAGGTTATTCACTGTTCACTCTTGCATTCAATGTGTTCTCTGAGTTAATTCTCTAAGACTTGTTTCCTCATTATGTATCCACTAAAATTTCAGGTTTCATTTTTAGATTATAAGCTATCATTTTCTTTGTAGTTCCTATTTTCATTAAGACTTCCTCATTTCTTACATGCTCCATCTATATTATTCTCAGTATTTGTTAGAAAAACCACATCTCCATTTCTTCTTCATCTATGAGGAGACTGTCCAGCAATTTATTGCCATATGTAAAATTAGAGATTAGCAGTTCCATATCTTTCTTTTGAAAGTAACCAATATGAGCAGTTAAATGTTGCTCACACAGCATCTTGTGAAATTTCTAAACTGCAAAAATAACTGTAAATACCAGATTTAATTTTGCCAGCAATCTGGTTCAGTATATAATTACTTTTCCACTCTGTCTAAAAGATGTAAGAAATCATTACTTTTATGCTGTAGTTTGAAGCATCAGAGTGATGGACTGAAAGTAAATATAAGGTGAGCACAGACTTCACTTGTTGAAATGTTAGTTGACTATTTCCACTAGGAATGCTCTTCACAACAGGAAGGACAGGCAAAAACTCCTTGTAATTCCCATCAACTGCAGTTGGGATCATAGTGCCATTATGAACTCCACAATCTTTTCATTGGTTGCATAGGTATGTACTTCACTAAGGTCACATACTGTTTTGAATTCTGAGTTTTTCCTTCCTGAATGGTTACCAATGATATCTGCGTAAAATGAAAATAACAAACCAGAATCCAGATTTTGTTTGTCAATTTCTCATTCTGAGCATCTAACCATGAACCAACAGTTCACCCTTAAATTATAATTCTTACTAAACCCCAAATAAGAGCTAAGTAGATGTAGGTTTTTTTCTGAATCACTTTAATGCTGGCAGAATCTGATCAACATTCATTTTTGTCAATCACAAATTCCAGGTATTTTGCATGTTGAATCTGGAAGTTGTATTTCTGAGTATGCTGAAAAAGCTGTAATTGCTGATACATGGTAGTATCCTGCTGAATCTCTCTGTCAGGTCATTTAGATCATGCTTTATTTACAATTATAATATCCCAGAATGCTGCAATGCCAAGAAGTTTCACTAGCATTATTTGTTAAAAAATATAAAAGTATTTTTTTACAATAAATGGGAATAAACAAGTGTACTGAAACAAACATTTGTGAATATTGACTGAATCTTCCACAATGTTATTTTTCCAAGGTAGGTCTCATTTAACAAAAGCATCCCACATTTTTCTATGTAGGTCTCCTTTGATAAAGTATCCCACATTTAGTTTAGTGAGCAGATCTTCAAGTAAAAGCAGTGCATACTAATGAATTTTCAATCTGTTGCTAAAGATAATTGAAAAAGCTATAGAGTGACAAACATTTCCATTAGATTTTTTTTTAACAATTATGATGATTGGTACAATTCATGTCAGGTAATTTACCAAATGATTAATACACATTTCTTGTAGACAAATTTCTCAATCAACAACTGGTAATTCCATGTCAATTCAACCAATGTAACCCCCCAATTTTTTTTTATTTTGATATATGTTGTATATCATTAGAAAATCCTGAAAATTTTAAGTAAAGATTCCTAACCATTCTCAAGTTATTGCAAGTTGAAATTTTGCTGAATCGACATTTTCTGTCGATGGATATTTCCATTTTCAAACTCATTGATCTCACAAAGCCCTTATATCTTCTGATCTGCTGGCCAGAAATTAATGAAATTTGATACACTTATAGATTTTTAGTCACAGAATCCAAATATCCATTTAGAATTTTACAGGAAGTAACCGAAAGTAGATATTAGCAGTTTTCTGGTGAAAAAAATGAAAAATTTTAGGCAAACAACCAGTGGCGACTCTGGTGGTTGGGCTTATCAGTCCAAGTGAGTCAACATTTAAGTATCTCTATTTCAAAGCAACAAAAATCTTTCATAGTGTGTCATTTTCATTCTTGACTTCAGGTGGCTCCAAAATTCAAAAGACTGACCGAATTAAACACATTTTGTTGATATTGTTCATAAGAAAGGAAAAAAACAAAGAAAGTAAGTAAAAAAAAGAATGAAATAAAATTAACCTGGCCAGTAGGGCTGTGTAGGTCTTAGCTCTATCTGAGCTGAAGACAATCTTAATAGGCAATGCATTTCTTGCTTTAATTTCATAATCTTTTAAAAGAATACATTTTTATTTCAACTTATTGCTTTCAAATGTCCACTTTATAATTTATTCCATACAGTATATAAATTAAAAGAGGGTAAATTAAATATAAGAAAATTCCTAATGTCTACTTTTTGGTTACTTCCTGTAAAATTCTAAATGGATATTTGGATTCCTTGATTAAAAATCTATAAGGGTATCAAATTTCATTAATTTCTGGCAAGTGGATCAGTTAGAAGGTATATGGGTTTTAAAGAGATTGTTGAGTTTAAAAATGGAAATATCCATTGACAGAAAATGCTGATATCTTGAGAACTGTTAGGAATTTTCACTTAAAATTTTCAGGATTTTCTAATGTCTATTAGATCTACAACATATATAAAAATTTTTGGGAGTTACATTTTTTTTGATTGAACTGACTCAGTGCCATATAAAGGGACAAACTGTCTAGAACAAAATACTGGCTTTAATTCATAGCACAATAGAGTTCATTTTCATATAGCAGTAAAAATCATTTCTTTAGAAATAGTCACAAGTATATGATACTGGGCTTATATTTTATAGCAAAAAGAGTTTGTCCATTAAATAGAGGTCATCTATGCATTTATCACTCAATCTGTTATATCACAAGTTGACATCTTTAGGTACCATATGATTTTGTGGAAACAATTTTATAATGTCATAGCTCTGTCATTAAATAACATTGAATGCAACAGCTCCAACAAGTTGTTGCAGCTTTCATTAATCTCCTAATTCTGTTTTTGCAACTTCTTGTACATTGTATTTGCACTGTCAAAGATGGAAACAAAAGTTAGGTGACCAAAGAGGTTTAACAGTGTGAACTGTCAAGAATACCTGTAGTGGTCTAGGATTTTTAAGAAAGGTAGATTTATTAAATGTCTAAAGAAATGATAAGGTATTAAAATCAATTTAAAAAATTGATTTTATTCAGTGAATGATGCTAACATTTGGAAACCATAGGATTTGAACTCAGAAAAACTCATTAAAAAAAATAATATTTGGGTATTCATGCCTTCTGGCCATACCATAACATTAGACTTAATAAACACAGGGCCAGTTGGTGTGTTTACCTAAAGAATTAATTCACCAGAACAATGGTTTGCTGAATAGAGATAACCAATCAAATAGAGAGCTCAAAATCCTAATAGTTTTCTCAAAATTAATGTTTCAACTTGCATATATAATTTCTGACTTGTTCTATTATTTAATTTCAAATTAAACAGTTAGACTTTTCAGACATCCTCAAACTTATAAAGATAATTTTCAGATTGATTTTGCTATTTCCCAAACAATGCTGAAAAATCCGACTAAAATACAGCAATGGAATTGACTACAGAATCAACTGTAGACTGTGAGAGTAATTGGAGTTGATTGTTACACTTTTAACTGATTAACTCACCATAAAATCTGATATAGGCCTCTAAAAAAAATTCAGTATTAATTATAGATTTCTATTTATAAACATTAATACCCATCATCACAAAGATAGGATAATGGGTTAATAAACTTTCTCTCACTCTGTTTTTCTGCTTTTGTTTGATACTCCTATAATAAATACATGACTACAAGTTTAGAATTTTATTGATTTCTGAAGAAAGATTTTTTTTTTTTGACTAAATTTATATTCCTGTTTCAAGTGAAAATAAAAGCATAAACATTAAAAATCTCATCCACATCAGAAAATTTTTAAAACCTCCTCACTTACCATCATTGTCTTGTGATACAGAATTCTCATTGATAGTAGATAATGAGGGGATAATAAAAATACTTGGAGCTGGCTGTTGAGAGTTTCCTCCTAAACTGAAAACATTATTACGTCCAGAAACAGGCCGTGGGTTGCCAACAATAATGATTTGTGGAGCTGATGCACTTGGTAATGCTGGTGAAATAAAAAAGGAAGAAAAATCAGAAACTACACCAACATAATTGACAGCAAATACAATAAAGAAAATTTTATCTCTTTATGGAGATTTGATAAGATTCATTTTATATTTACTCTATAATATGGCTAATTATGAAAAAGAATTAATGTCTTAAAAGTAAAAATCAACTTAATACAATCTGATACTATACTAACATTACCAAATAAATCAAAACTTGATATTATAACAAGTAGTTCCACAGTACAGTAATTAGATTCCTGGGGTACATGGGTGTAACATATGCTTCTGTTAAACTTATTAAAATAATAAATTTGCTTACATGACATCAACTGTGAAAATTGAGATGACTGCACCTGTGCAGAAGGTGGTGTCTGTGACTCAACCTGGAACTGAGTCCGTCTTAATGCTTGATTTTCAGACTGGCACTGAAGTGATTGCAATGGATTCTGTTGAGTTTGGTGTGCTGTTAATTTAGAAACTGAATTTGTCAGAGGCATTTTCAAGGGAGTCTGAAATTGGTTAGAGTCAGTAAGATGCAAACCAGAGCCAGGAAGATGCATTTGGGAATTAGATTGTTGTTGAGATGCTTCAAAATTAATGTGGGTATTTGACATATTCATTTGTGACGAAACATGAAGCTGCTGTTGCTGTTGATTCTGAAGCAAAGCAGCAGGTTCATTAAAGCTGAAGTTCTGTGTTTGGAATTGTGATGAATTGTTAGTCAGAATGGGGGAGGATTTTATAGAGTTACTGTCTGTCATTTCACTCATAGAATGAAAGTCAGTCAATGAGGAATTTAATTGTTGAGATGAAGGTGACTGTTGTTGCTGCTGTGTTGTTGCAGTTTCATAATCATCACTTGTATGCATTTCCATTGCAGAAGAATGCATTTGATTGGAAGGATTAATCTGGGTTGTAGACAGGTAATCATCAGTTGAAGACTGGAGCTGTGTTGTCTGTTGAAATCCTTGATCTGCAGGAGGCTGAGAAATAGATGATGACTGGAACTGTGTTGATGAATGCAGCTGCGGTGGTGACTGGACTGGGGAGTTCTGCACAGGAGTTTGAGAGTGGAAATTGGATGAAGATTCCAGTTGTGAGGCAAACTGGGAATCCGACTGATGCGACTGCTCATGGAACGATGGAGAAAATGCACACTTTGTTTCACTAGCTGTTTCTCGGTCAGAGAAAGAACCAGCAGCTTGTGGAACTGTACTAGCTGAAGAGAAAGCAGGTGGAAGTGTCTCTGAAGGTACTTGGAAACCACCTTGTGGATTTTGTTGCAACAGCCGTAAAAGTTCAAGTGTACCTGAAAAAAGAAAGAATTTGAAAATAACTGAACAGAGAAAAAAAAGGATTTACATAACTTTTACAAATAACATTCAAGGAATAAGCTGGCAAAAACATTGAATTTTGAATAGAAAATTATTCCAAACTAAAAATTAAGAATACTTTATAATGACATGGATCCAACATTATTAGATTGAAAAGATTCACTAACAGAAATGATTGAGAAAGCAACCTATAAATAATGGCTTTTGATTGATGCTAAACCTTCCCCAAAGATTGATGATGTGCAGTAAACTTTTAAGTTTTTTGCAACTTACTAAATTATTAAATCTGAATCACTGATTTGTTTGATCAATGAAAGAGAGAGAGAGAGAAAGAGGGAGAAAAAGAGAGAGAGAGAGAAAGAGGGAGAAAAAGAGAGAGAGAGAGAAGGAGGGAGAAAGAGAGAGAGAGAAGGAGGGAGAAAGAGAGAGAGAGAAGGAGGGAGAAAAAGAGAGAGAAGGAGGGAGAAAAAGAGAGAGAGAGAAGGAGAGAGAAAAGAGAGAGAGAGAGAAGGAGGGAGAAAAGAGAGAGAGAGAGAAGGAGGGAGAAAAAGAGAGAGAGAGAAGGAGGGAGAAAAAGAGAGCGAGAGAAGGAGGGAGAAAAAGAGAGAGAGAGAAGGAGGGAGAAAAAGAGAGAGAGCAAACTTATGTCCACAATCGAAAATTCTGCTTGATAGTATTAGTCACTGATAACTGTTAGCAAAAAGAGTAAGATTATGGGTACATGAACATATACAGTTTTTATGCTGTGGTTACTAATTCTAATCAAACTGTTTATAATCAATGCATTGCTCAAGTGTGACCAATAACTTTTGAATATATGTACTTAAGAAAAAAACATTTTAAACTATAAATATTTTAACAAGTAAATCAATCTTTCTGCAGTAACTGAAGCAACATGTGCACAAACAAAAACTTGTTTTAGGCATATTGTACAAGTTCAAAGCATTCTTATAGAGCTTATAATAAGATATCCCTTATAAGAAGAAAGTATAGGTTATACTCACTTGGACATTGTCCAAATGACAATGTTTGTGGCTGAGGTGGTTCAATCTCCATGGGTGTTTCAACTTTGGGAAGTGGCTTCACTGAAAATTTAGAAATGACAAATAGTTTAAAGTGTCTAAGATCAAATACTACAAATCATACAAAAGAATAGAAAAAAAAAGCGAAATTGTTTTGCTGGGGATTTTCTGCAATAAAAAACCCTCACAAAACCAATATCAATATAAAAATGGATACAGCACTTTCTACTTCTTTAGATTTTTTTGTCAAGAAAAGTCATTAGCCAGAAACAATGTACAATTTAGAAAACAACCAAGTGACAAAAAAATATAATTTTTTAAGTTTAACCAATTATGATGAATTGCCAAAAGCCAAAAGAGGTTAAAGCCATGAGTTTCAATTATAACACATTGTAACGGTGTATTTTCCAACAGGTGAAACTGGAATTGGTAATTGTAAGAACATACATTTACATTTATTTTAAATGTATATATACTTCAGGAGAAAAGAAAAAAATTATATACTCCATAAACAATTACAACATTGATTGCAAAAGCTAATCAGATAAGATTTTTCAATTATGAACTTAACCCAATTCTTTTCTAAAATAACCTAATTGAAACAGTTTTCTTTATGAATTAATTTATTAAAAAGTAATTAAAAAATAATTTTCAGGATAGGAATTCACCAAAAGTACATATCAAGAAGTTCAAAATAATACATACTATTTGTAGTATTATATCCAATTATTAAGGTAAAATTAAAAACCAAGAGACAATATCTCTGCCTTTAAAGTTTTGTTTCATAAGGTTTACTTTGATTGACAAATCCAGAAACCTGCATCCAACTTCATTGTAGAACCAGATACAGTTTGATCTACTATTGTAAATGTTTCATAACTGCTGAAAAATCTTGACAAAATAAATAAAAAGTAGAATAAATGTTATATATATATATATATATATATATATATATATATATATATATATATATATATATATAAGAAATACAGAATGGAAACAGAACAGCAAATTTACTATAATTTTAAAAAAAAATGGTATCCCATTATGTCCATATAAGTCAAAAAATTTGTATGCACATATCAAATGGAGACCAAATATTATTAAATATTGCCATTAAAATTTATTGAAACTAAAATTTAATTTTATAAAAAAAAGTTTCATTATCAAATATACAAAATTTAAGATCTCAAGGTATATAAAATAATTTAGGTGAAGATTGACACATACTATTAGAATTTTTTGATTTTGGTTTGTAAATACAAGAATGTTTTCTATACATACTATTCTCAGCAGAACTGAAAGGACAAACCTTCTCCAACTTAATAGTTTAACAAAAAATATATTTAAACATTTTAAGAGAATAGGAAAAAAAAATTTCTCGCTGCTCTTTGACAATAAAATGTTCCCAAAAATCCTCTTTCCAAACAAAATGTGAAAGTTAACCGTAAGTTAAAATAATGTAAGTATTTTTCTGTGTATATGTGCATACTAACATAAAAAGAATTGTGTATGTATATTTGTAAAAAAATCAGTATCTATTTATCTATTATATTTTCTAATTATATTTGAAAAAAGTGAAACTGACAGATTACATTGCCATTAATAAAAGAAAAAAAAAAACATGTTTAACTTTTTTATAAACCCTTTTATAAATTTCACAGTTTAATATATTAAATCTAACATTTACAGATTGAAAATAAAGTTACTAAACTATTTGGCTTATTTAAAACATGCTTATTATAAATATCCATGATTAAGGTTTTAAAACTGCTTACAAATCTTAAAGCAATAAATAGCTGAAATCCATATGAAGATCGTTGTAAGCATAATTATTTGGACATTCTATAGAAAATGTCAAATAATAAAAGGCACTGATATAAGAAAAAATTATTTATTTTCTGCTCAATTTTAAGATTGTAGCATTAAAATCAATATAATTTTATAGGAAACGAGATAATTACTTAGATGTTTTAGAATGTCATAAAATTTAATCCATGTTCCTGAGAACATTTTTATTTGGGATATTTTTGTTTCTTTTCTTTATTTTTTTTAAATAAAGGCTAATCATATGAAAATTTAGTTGTACAGCCATATTTACAAGGTGGGAGAAGTGCTGAAAGTTCTTGCACTGATTCACTTCTTAAAATCTGACCAAACGGATTCTTGGTTGGACTGAGAACTTTTCAGTACTTCCTCATAGATGGAAAATGCAAAAAAACATTTTGAAAACAATAATCAGCATTTTCATTTTTTTAATCTTTTTTTTTTTATTCTCTTGTAGATTGAGTTAACCCAGATAGGATATGTTCCAATTAATACATTATCTTTACATAGGATAATATTCACAGTATATTTATTTAAATTATACTATTTACAATGCAATACAAATATATTTGATAATTGAAATAGTAATTCATATTTGCTTTTAAATGTAAGTTCTTTTGAAGAACTAATGACAAGGTAGTATAAAAGATGGATAGCAGTTGTTTTTCAGTAACAAATTTATGACACAATGGGATACCCATGATCAGTTATTACTTAATTTTAAACACTTATTTGCAAGAGTTTATAATATGCAACATATCTTTTAATATGGAGAAAACTCTTAAAACTCCATATTTTTAACTGCGATTTTCTGTTTGTAAATGATAAAACAGTTTAATATTTTCATTTTTTTTAATCCTTTCAAAACAAGTCAGTTTTTATGGCTAATACTTGAAAGAAAATATTTGAAAAGATCTTTTTATAGTCTAATTGTTACTAATTTATTAAAGTAAAAAATACTTAATCTATGATTAAAAATAATATTTTCAGAAATATACTATTTCATCATATAATTTCAGCAAGTATTACATGTATAACAGGGAGGATGGTATTTCTGCATATTATTGGGTTGATCCAAAAGCTTGTTTGGTTATTAAGTAGAAAATTTTCTTAATAAACTGAACAAATGTTTTGGCTTTCATAGTATATCTGCTGTAATTATTTTTTTTTAAAATTTGAATGCAATTTTTACATGTAATATTACTTTTCCATTACAGTAGAAAGGGAAAGAAGATACTAAAAACATTCGATACAGATTTTTAACTCTTCTACACAAAATAATCCTAAAAAATGTAAAAATTATTTTCTAAAATTTTATAAACAAAGATTTATATTTCATAAGTTTTTGAAAGAATTTTACACAATTATTTATTCCAAAATAATCAAATAACTGAAATTATTCTATCTAAATAAATAATATCAACTGATATGGAAAAATTTATGTTTTTGTATTTTGAGTATGTTTGTGTAAAACATTTTCAGTATTCTAATTTTTTTTTAAAAATATTCTAACAAATACTTATATATGTTTATATCAAACAAATTCTTCAGGTAGTTTCTTGAAAAAATAATCTTTTCAATAGTAATAAATTGTTTGTCAGAAAATAATTTTGATAAAATACTTTTAGATGTGATAATTAAATATTAATATCTCACAAAATCTTTAACTGTTTTCAATTAAATATTACAGAATAAATAAAATCTAATCTTATCAAAAATGGATAGCATGGAACAATTTTCTGATATAGAGTAAAAAATAAATTTATAAATGAAAAGTAAAAATTATTCAATTACCTCTCCAATTCTAAATAGATGACATATTTGAAATCTAAAGTATCAGTATCATGTTACATTTATTGAAACGAAAATGGATTTACTTTACTATGGTCAGCATCAAATAATCCATTGTGCAAAAGGTACACTTCTCAGCCTTCTGCTTACAATCACTGCCTAAATTACAACAATGATTCAGAAAAATGGAATATTCTGTTTTGGGAATAACTTGCATATTTCTTGCTCAAATTTCTTTAAAATTGGACAGTTTACTCTTAAAGGTATATTATTAGGTTGGTGCAAAAATAATGTCGTTTTTGACGTATTTTTTAACGTCAAAAACCGACATTATTTTTGCACCAACCTAATAATTTGATATACAAAAATAATCTAGTAATATTTAATCCACAAATCAGGTTCTCTTTGAAATGTGAAATTTTCAAAATTTGTAAATTATTATAGCTAGTAACAGAAAACAAAAAAAGCTGTTTTTTATCAAAACAAAGTATTTATTAATGAAGAACTGTATTACTAGTTTAATACTTCGTCGTAGCACCTTTTGTATTTACTATTTCTTTCATTGTAGTAACAAACCAATTAATTTATGGCAATCCTATGGTGTTGATAGCATTGTTTTTAATCTCCTCTTAACGATTAACAATAAATTTTCTACTGGATTTGCATCTGGTCTATTTGCAAGCCAATCAAGAACAGTTATCCTGTTTTACCTAAACCATTCTTTTGTACATTTCACTGTGTGGGATGGATCAAAGTCATGCTCAAAGATTCAGAGAGCATTACATTCTTTTCATGCATTTAGCAGCCTATCTCTTATATTAACTTTCTCCAAATACAAAGACATAATTACAAAAAGAAATTCACAATTTTGATTCATCACTGAAAATAACTTGCTTCCACTGATCAACAGAACAATTTTGATTCTGTTTCTGCTTAAAAGTTAGTAACTGCTTCAAAATCTCTATCTTGGTATCATATCCGATGGTGTCTCTGGGGTGTTGTGGATAAAGAAACAACTATACCAGCATCATTCCAGATTTTGAAAATTTCACATAGTTGGAAAATTCATTGGAAATAGGGACCATTCTACTAACATTCATCTCTAGCTGTTGATTTGGGAACAGTAGTTGAACAAGTTCAACTTTTTATTTTTGAGACAATAAACAGATAGCATCCCACTTTGATAGCCATTTTCTTCTGAGTATTGCCAGCATCCCACAATGCCTGAATTACAACTTTTTGTGCTTTTGATATATCTTAACTTTTTCAATTTATGATACCAGGCAAGTTTCATACAAATACTTTGACAGTGAGAATACTCATGAAACAACTTCATATGAAAATAATTAAATAAAGAGTAAACTATACATTTTTAAACAAAATCCAGCAAGAAATATGAAAGTTGTAAACAAAAATTTTATAAGAAAAATGATGTTCCATTTTAACATACTGTTCAAGGAACAGAATGCTGTGGTAGTGGATATAACACTTGCCTGCTTATTTCCAACAGTGAAATTCAAATTAGTGCAGAATTCATTTGTTAAATTTATATACCATTGATACTCGTGTATCATGCAATCTTTGAGGACCTAATTTTGAAGCTAATTTGATATGGATATATAGTTCAGTCAACAGCATAGCTAGGTCTTCAAAATTTACATGATACACAAGTATATATGGTATCTGTTTGCTTTTGTCTGTAACTTCAGTTACACTGAAAAGCAAATAAACATACAGAAAGTCACATGATCATTACAATGATTCTGGGTAATATGTTACTGCAACAACATGCAAAGTCTACAAAATCCAATTAAATATCTATGAATAGATGACAAAGCAATTTTTCATAATATTCGTTGACTATCACATACTTTCAAAAGTCAACTTTTATCACTATTTGGAACATTTATGAATTTACACACTTTCACTTGTTAGCAACTAATCATTCAAGTCTCACATATAACAAAAAAGTTATTTGTTTAGAAACTGATTTCTAACTGTCATTAGACGGCATTTCATATTTTACAGTCTTTAAAGTTTATAATTACCAAAGTAAACATTCCTTTGTAATCTATTAAAGGAAAATTCATGTTTTCATTATTATGACTTATTGAAAATGTTTTTATGCAAAACGAAAAAAAATATTAAGCAAAAGACATCTGTATTTTAAAATAGAAATATTTCAAAATCAATAAAAAAAGTTGTTACCTAAAAAGTAATACTATCACCTAACTTGTATCAGTTCAAGTGAAAGACAATGTAATTTTTTTTTTTAATAATTAACCCCAAATATTAGACACTTGTGGTATTTGAACCCTATGCTGCTGATTATAAGAGTTCCCTTAAAGTTCATAAAAAATAAGCCAAAGTGCAAATACTGAAACTGATGTTACAGAATGATAAAAAGCAGAATGGCAGTTAAGAAACAAAAACGATAGAGTTTATATGATGCATTTGGTAGAGAAGGAGTGTATTCAATATTTCATAATTTTGCAGCAATACATGCTTAAAGCTTTTAGGCAGTTTTTATCAATATTTCTTTTCATGGTTAGCCATAAGGAATTGTAAATTTAGGACTACCTTACACTTAAGTAATATAATAACAATAATAATATTCATTAAGAATTTATTACAGGAAATATCAAGTTACAATTATGTATTTAGTTACATAACAAATCAACAAAAATACTATAAATTTTGATCCTATATTTGTTATTTGATTTGTTATGAGGTATTTTTCATTTTCTCCTTTGTTATTGGCAGCATTTTAGAATACTTTGGCTGCAATACTAAGTTGAATAAACTGGAGCTATTTCATTTATGCTTTGTTATCTCTCTTTTCCATTGTTGTTTTTAGATCACTTTCATCCAGTCTTCTAAATTTCAGAATTTTGCTATTACCCATCAAAATGATGGGCAATAGCAAAATTCTGAAATTTAGAATGAGCTTATCCCATTTCAAAAATAAAGGAATCTTTTAAATTGAATGCTTTTGTCAAAAAAACCTTAACAATTTCACTATAATCATGTAACAATAATGTAATGATATTCTGCAGACAAATCTATGGTTTATGTTACCTCATCTCATTGTAAATTGAGCTTGGAATATTGTATTAGGTTGGTGCAAAAATAATGACGTAATATTGTCGTTTTTTGACGTAACGTCAAAAAACGACATTATTACGTCATTATTTTTGCACCAACCTAATATAATCAGCTCTATATTTTTTTGTAAAATACTTGGATATGATATAATGAATAATTTGCAGTGAAAAAAGCAATTTTCGATTTTTTGTTGAATACACCCCTCTTCTGTTTGAGTTAAAAGTTATGATGAAGGTAGATCACCAAGTTTGGAGCCTAACATCTACTTATTAGCTGAATTTTATTTAAATCTTTCACTGCATAGTGTTTGATGTATATGATTAATATTCATCACAAAGTGTGTATTGACAAAGAAAGAAGTTAAAAATATTTGTTGCATTAGGCTAGACTTGATATACCTACATAGTTAAACAATATGGAACCTAATGCAAATACCTCATTTTATTCAGAAGAACATTAAAAAAACTTCTGTTGAATGAGCTATGATATTTGATCTTGGAAAACTACAATTTTTACAAAGTTGTAGATTTGTGGCTTCTCTAGTTGATCATGTGATGGGTGTTAACACTGTACATTAAAATACAGTGCCACCCATTGCAGGTGCATTCAGGTACCCCTGAACTCTAAACATGTAAAACTGGTTGGCACATTTGGATGCTTCTGCTTTTAAAAGGTTAATACATACTGATAATAAAATGGCTATGCTAATTTTAGTTATTTTCTTACCATTATAGGAACAAATCAAATATTAAAAAAATAATAAAAAAAATAGGGTAAAACCACCCTGTTTTTAAAAAGATAATGCAAATGAATTATAATATAAATACAAATTTGAAATTTCCTTTTACAAGAAATACCTGAAAAAAATTTTGACTTTAGTAATTCAGAATAAACATCCTCAGAATGTCCAATTGGCTAAAATTGAACTTTTATGGTTTAAATTATATAAACACTTAGATTTACTTTTAAAGATTGTTTTAATGATCAAAGTAACAGCTCATCTATTATAATTTACTAATTTGATAATTGCAGTTATATATAATCTGTTTCATTACATATTTTTATATATTTTATATTTCATAAAACATGACAAGCACGTTCATAAAACAAAAATATTCAGTTATTCTCAATATTTTCTATAGTACAAGTTGTGGAAAATTCAAATATTTTCAAGATAAATTTAAAACTGATCAATTCTATATTTTGTAGTTGGTAGAATGGTTCACAACCTGTCAGGCTGTTCTGCCCAGCGGCAGCTTTCAACATGTACTTTGTCAGTCCACTAGGATTAGGAATCAAGGACACCCAGGGAGCACTCTCCTTTGCAGGTTGTAGGCTACATGGAAGATTACAAACAATTAGCAAGCCCCATCCCCACAGTTTCATATCATAAACAAGAAAAACAGTTTGTATATAGGAAGGAGCATAGAGAAATACAGAGAAGCAGGATTTTTTGTTTCTCTCATCAGACCCACCAATAAATTGGAACATTTATTACCTTGTGAGTTGAGGAAAAATAAGACAAAAGGGAGGAAAAACTATATTGGTTATGTAGAGTATTAAAAACCTGCTTTCTGTACAATTCCATGCTTTTGAGGTTGAAGAACAAAAAATGTTTTTCTTACAGTACCTCCAGTTAGAATCGGAATCCCATGTCCTGCCTGAAGCTTCTCAGGGCAATGAAGTTTATGGTAATTTGTTCACATGGAAGTTTTTTCCGAGCAAGAGCACGTCAGTTTTTACCATCTACTTTCCATCTGCCATTCTAATGAAATTTACACTTTTCATTTTTTAAAATTTGAAGTCTCAGAGCATAACAAGAAATCAAGTTGTTATTAACCTAAGCTATAAAATTTAGAATTCAACAAAAGTAACTTTTAAGATAATGTTTTTGCTATAATTATGAAACACCTAACAAAAAATATTTAAAAAGGGTGTATACTGTAGTTGGAAAGTAAATTTTTAATTACCTTATCAATAGACTGAGAAGCATTTCTTAATTTATGAATAAATATCAATATCAAAAATACAAATTAAATTTAACATTTTTTGCCCTTACAAAAAAAAAAAAAAAAAAAAAAAAAAAGAAATATTAAATTGAAACATCTAAAGTTCAAAAACTACAGAAATTGGTTTATCAACTTTAGGGATAGATTTAAAACAACAGCCAAAAAAACTTTTGAAATGTTATTCTTCATTTATGTGCCATGTTCAACATCTGCAATTACGACTCTCTACAAATTTGTCTTTTGTTGCTCTAACTTTTGCTCCTTTACCATCCCACTATGTGGTCCTTGTTGGGTCATCAATTTACTCAGATTTGTTAAGTAGATTACTGTTTCCCCAATTCAATATGCCCTGTGAATGTTCTCCAAATGTACTTTCCACATTATGCAACACCAAAGTTTTAGATGTCTCTTTATGTTTGTGAGGAGTAATTTCTTTGTAGCTTGTATTCTCCTTAACTTTCCTCATTTCTCACAGGCTCTATTCATGGCATTTTCTGGAAAAGCCATAATAAATCGTTTCCTATGCAATTTAGAAGTGTGAATCAAATCCAAATCATCTTTTACTACACTACCCACATAATTAAATTTCCACACCTGCTTGATTTTCATGTCTCCAATATATAATTCACAACTTGGGCTATGATTTCTGTTAACAATCATGCATTCTGCTGTAATATTACAATTAATAATTAGTTACATTATAAAATTATTATATAAAATTGTTTATAGTTTCTGGAATTGTCATCAATGGTTAACTGAACTTGCTTTGTTACAATAAATTTACTGGATTATTAAAAAAAAAATTAGTTACATAATCTTTTAGCTAACAAATGAAAGCATTGAAGAATCTGAACTGTTCTTGATATTTGTAAAGATTATCATATCTTGTTAACATATTTTCACATTAAAAACTATTATTTAAAGATATCCAATGAGAATGTTTTATAAGAAATTTACATATCATTGCTATCATTAGAAGTATTTTTCATCTGCAAAAATGTTATGCTCTGAGATAAAGATTACTCAAGAGTATCACATTAAAATTAGATAAACTTTCAATCTAGAAATTAGTTTAAACTGGCATGTATAAATGTTTTATAAATGAAAATAATTCTGTCAAAACATTTTTGTATCATTTACAATATTATTGGACCACAAATCATTCTCTTGAAACGTGGTACTTAAAATTTGAAGTCATCAAAATATTATGAAAGGTGCATTATGACAACTAAGTGGTATTTATGTTACAAAGAACTTTAAGGTGGGATACAAAAAAACTAAATGAGCCAAAGAAAGCAAATATGACAGCACAATGCCAATAATAATAATAATTTTAAAAATAACATTTCCTTTTACTTTTAAAATTGATATAAAAACTAATGTGTGCATAGGAGTTGTACAAGGAGAAAAACAGAAGAGGCTAAAAACCAACTATCAATGTGGTGCTAGGAATTTA